>JAMKCH010085869.1:0-48872 GCA_023653785.1 Ophioderma brevispina
AAAACCAAGCACTGGCATACAGGGAAGCACTACCCACTGGAACAAAGAATAGGACAATTTCATAGCATCAATAACATGGTACTTGCAAGCAAAACAGTATCTATTCAAATTGTTATTTTGCTATCTGATACTCAACCTCTTCCAGTGACAATGCTCCTTTTTTAAATCTGCACAACAACCAATACAAGATACTGCAAACCACAAAAAAACTATTTGAATGTCTGATAGGGCTGGTCATTGCTGTTTCCCCATGGCCATAGACATGTAGAACATTGGTCCATTCTAACGCTAACCGTCTTTTGGTTTCTAGCCAGAGAGAAAGGGAAGGGTGTTGTAACGGGAGTAGAAGCTAAGAGGATTGGACATTCGTGGCAGAATTCGACCCGGGGCCTCCGGCACACCATTTCCCATGAGGCAGGCATGGCAAGCCACCAGAGAGATGTGCCCAGCCAGCGGATTTCGTGCCATAAAGATTGTCGTAAGATGACGTCATCACATTTTTTGGGACTTAGGGCATTTTTCTAGGCCTCAGCTCATTGGGTTCTAGTGAGTTTTGGTAGTGAATAAGGAAAGTGGACTTTGCAACCCTCCAACTTTTGATAATTATTGGAATATGGAAAACTTTGTTGATAATACATACAAAATTTCAGGTTTTGGTCAATGCTTGGTTTCACAAATTAAAACAATGACAGCATATTAATTTTAGGATTTTGTGGGGGGGGGCAATGCCACGCTGGCACTAAGCAAAGGACTAGACAGTTTAGATAATCCCTTTCTTAAATTTCTGCATCATTGTATCAGTTGCAAAAAATTAGATTTTAGAGTATTTGAAGATGTGGTTAGCATCGGGTGGAAGAGGAAGGGAAAGTGACTCACGACAGGGGTGTCTAATATCCGGTTATTCGTCCTGAGTGTGGTGGAAAGGTTGTCTACTATGGTCATTTGATGGAAGCATTTTGATGCTTAGGAGTTGGAACCCAATGTTAATTTGGGGAAGTAATTTGAGAAAATGTGGCAAGGAGGGGGAACAATTCTGATTGGGCAAAAATAGACACCCCTGCCTCGCTATAAATATAATCATACAATTCCCATTTCAGACATGCAGTAACCTTTTTGAGTAAGTCTCTTCTATCTAGAGATTATATGGCTCAAAGGTTAGCTTGACTGTTGGAACCCCTCGTACTTACCAAAGTCATAGACCCATTGAATTGTACCCTCTGGTGTACTTATGGAATGAGAGCAAAGAACCCATCCAACATGTCATCTCTGGAGACATCCCTTATAGACACGCTTTGATTGTATGTAGGCATCAAGTAACGTTCTTGTGTCTTGTCTATTTGTACTCTCAGGTAAGTATCAGAGCCGAAGCTCTCTGTGATAAGTTGGCCCCATTTTAACTACAGATGGAAATAGGCAATTAAAACCAATAACATGAACTTATTAGCACACATTGCAGATTGATGCTGTTTTTTTTTTGTTTTTTTTTTGTAATTAAGCAGATTTTATTTACTTATTGTCAAAATATAGAAACTCACCTTAAAAGTGAACACTTCAAGTTCCACTGCTCAAGCCACCACTAGCACCAGTTCACACGGGTCCACAGAGAGCCACACCTTGAGGTTACGACTGATAGATCCAAGGTCAACATTCATACAGCATTCAATGCCAAGGCACTCAGCACTGTACTGGCAACACCTTCTGGCTGGTGTTTGGGTAACAGGTGGGGGGTCTGGTAAATGTGGCCGGCTGAAAAAAGAAACATCTTTTTGAGTTTTGACGATGAATTTGAGGTTAATAGTTCCACAGTATTCAATGCTTTAAGACACTAAGCCTGTACTGACAGATTTCTCATAATAGCCTAAAACCACTGACTACAGCACACAACCAACAGATTAATGATTATCTTTTATTATTATCATTGTTTGATGAAATGCAAGATGGTTCATATTAGAAAGGCCTTTTACTAGTTGCATATATTCCAATGACGTAAATATACCCCGACCCAAGATCTCCCAAACGCGAACCAAAATCGATGTGCCCAAAAGTATTATAATGGCATACGCACTTCATTATCCTAGGTTTGGGCACAACCATATTTGGTTTACGTATCGTCGTAATTTGGAAAATCCTCAATGCATATTTATGGCACAGCGGTATTTACGTTCGTCATACTTTTAGCGAGTGAAAACAACAATAACAACTGATCCCACATGCTATCACTCGAACTCACGTATCGCTTTTCCTAAGCAAAATTAACATGGTCATCGGAGACTTGTTTTGCATTAGGAATGCATGAATCGTTTTTAGATGCATGTTTTCTTCCATCGATTGATTTTCGCATAATTATTGCAGAAAAAGCTGCCGATCAAGACATGGAACACTGTGGAAAATGCACAACTGATAACATACACGTGACGCACAGATTTGTTATTGCGTGTGCTTTCGCACCAACACGTGACGACGCGCGAGTGCTTGCACAACAACGACCACGCGCCTGAGTGGGTGAGAGAAAGCGGTTACGGCTTGGACTTTCCATATACACCCGATTCACTTCTTCCTCTTATATAGTTCAATGATATATTCCCCCAGCCTTAACCATACCTATCCTTACATGACAGTGTTGCAATATTGTAAGGGTGCATAGCAAATGAGTCCTACTAAAAAATTTGTTCATTAACCCAATAGACAAGACTTCATGGTATAGCCTATGGTATAGGTTCCCACTGCTGTGGTCATAAATCATGTTTTCGACTGGAACACTCAGGTGTAATACTTAGTCCTGTAGGGCACAACACCCTCATTTTTGGGCTTACCCTTATTCTTCACCTCTGAGACCACATCTATAACAGGAACACACTGCTGTGGTCTTAGATATGTCACTGGTACACTCAGTGCAGCTGAAAAGAGCTCGACTAGTATATTTATATTTTTTCACTTGGGTTTTCCTCCCCATCGAGACCACATCTGATAGAGGATACAGTGTTGTGGTCCTCATGTTCAACCGGTAACACTCAATTGTAGTGGCAATATCCTATAATATGTTTACATCACCTTATTTTATTTTTCTCACCATCTGACACCCACATCTGGTACAGACACACCCTTGCTGTGGTCCTATCATGTGTTCACTGGTACACTCAGTGCATTGGCTACGTCTGTAGATTGACATTGCCTTTAAATGCAGTAGTGGTGAATCCACTGTCAACCCTGAAAAGATGGAAATTGCATAAATTTAACCAGGAGGAGCAAATAGTAATACTTAAATCTGGAGGAGAGCACATACAAGCCAAGTCAACCATATAAATTGTTAAGCATTTTTTATAAAAAAATCTGTACAGTGAGGCAGTTTTGTCCTTGTCCCAGTATCCAGGTCCAAAACTGTCAGCTAAACCTTATATTTTAAAGGTTCCCCGGGCACCTGTTTAAACTGGTTCAACTTAGGATTTCAAAAATCAGTCAGCTCTGCCTTTTGACATTTGTTTTTGAATCTCAAGTCACCATACATTAGGTCACTTGTAGCCAGTATGAAATCAGTTTTAAAACCAGTTCAATTCTAGTTGAGTGGCATCCTCTTTCCACAACAAAACCAGCTGAACTGAGTTAACCCACTGAATCCTTAAAACCAATCTTTAACTGGATTAGACCTGGTAACCTACACATATCTCATTTCAATCCTAGTATTATTATTAAAGTAGATCCACGCTTTCAACTGTAAGCTACGGACATTCACATAAATTACTGTATGACTCGATTATAGCTCCCTGCTCGATTATATCCCAACCCGCTTTGCAAGAATCCTGAAGAATAATAGAAAATCTTAATCTATAATCCCACCCAGTGAGCAGGGTAGAATTTTCGGCGAGAATCCGAGAATTTCTTCTCTGCAAAGATTTCGTAAACTGAGTTGCAATGAATCATGTTGATTCTCGTAACATTAGAATTTAACAGAGTGGCGAATTAGTGATTCCCGCTACACTTTGTTTTGGGAAATCAAACCCGATTCTCGCACACATGCGACAAAATTCTACCCCTGATGAGCTAGAATGTAATATAGATTACATGCAATTGGTTTTGTTTACAATCATAACTATTTTTGGGAGTATCCCGTCTTGTGATTGTTCTTTACAAAATATTCAGTGCCATCTTCATTTTCCTGTGTGACAGGTCTTGTGGATCCACCAACCCAATCATTTGACACTTGAAAATAAATGCGGATGAGTCCCTTGCGCAAAGCTGGGCATTGTTGATGCTTCATTTCAGGATGTTTAGGATGGAGATCCCTTAAAATCCAAACCCCCTAAATTCAAGTATAATTGTCAGGGTAAAAAACAGGTGGGTCGACCTAGGTTCAGGGTGCAGTAATCAATGGCCATCTCCATCTCACCTGCAGGAGATCAAATCGATCGCGACCAGTCATCCACAGTATGGCAGGGTTACTTCTGCTCCATCAATAATCACTACTTACCAGAATGACCTCCAAGCAAACTGCTACTGTATAAGGAGAGATCCAAGGACTAATATGCTTTTGGTTTTTATTTTGGGAAATGCGCATATCTTGGGAACAAAAGTTTGATTTTTTTAGTAAAATTTGGAAAATTTAAAAATGCGAAACGTGCAGCAAATTACCATTTTGCAAACTAGTGATATTGGTTCTTCAGTCACTTTGAAGAATTTTTTATTTTCACATTATACGTCGTTTGTCCCAATGTTGTCAAGCACAAAAAAAGAAAAAGAAAAACACATGTGACCACACACCGCTGTTATGAAATTGTCCCTGCATTTATTAGCACAAACGAGAATACAGGTAAATCAAAAAAGATAATCAATGGGCGACACACAGTTTTGATAACTAATTTGTAATATTTATAGCCACTAACTACATCCCTGTTGTAAATTTGATGAAAATTTCATTGGCGGGCAAATGTGATTTTAAGTTCATAAAAATCTAGTTTTACCCGTCGTTCTATGGAATAGGCCATATAGAGGGTGCATAAGACATAACAAAATTGTGGACCTTTGTAGCACTATAGTGAGCAAATAGTTCCCCCGCAATGGATTTCTCCTGATTTTTGCGGAGGTATTAACTCTTGCATGTCCCTACTTAAATATCAGTTGTCAATGTTTTTTTGGTGGTCGCCATTGCTTAAAAGTGCTTTAAAAATAAAAGATAACATTGGCATGGTGTGAAACAGCTTGGGGCCAGAAGAGTGTTTTATCATGCCACCTATAACATCATAACCTAACCAGATCAGCCTCTGACTCTCCCCAAACTCTATCTTCGAGCAGGAAGTCCATATGCCAGATTTGTCAAGCAATGGCTAGGACTAGCCTTGACATGGTTCAATACGTAAAAGAGCAACTCAAGACATTTTTGATAGTAGACAGTCCATGTCCATCAGCAGTTGACGGTAAAAAGACAAGAGTCCAATATCGGCATTTGATGGTGTCTGGGAGGTTGTCTGTTAATTTCATCTGGGGACAAACTGAAATTGAAATCAAACAGGAGATCATCTCCGTGATTAATATCTGCAATCAGCGTATTAACTAGAATCAACAATAATAGAACGCATACGTTTTCCCTTTGGGTAATCATTTCCATCCGTTTTGAGGGTGGTAACCTGATGTCCCAAGCTGTGCCTGTCATCTTTGAGGGATACCACTAATAGAGTGGCATCACTAGGGGTATACCACACTCTGAGACGACCAGCTCCAAATGACTAAATATACAAGTTTTCTTCAGTGGTCCTTTCTCTCGATTTTGACAACGGGGCTTCTTACCCTTTGAACGGTGCATAAGTGTCATCAAGTGCTGACAAAAATCCACCAAGCTAAAGAGAATCCAGGGTCTATCACCAATTGGGCTACAAGTTCCTCTGTAGCACCTTCTAATCATGTTTGCCAGTTTGATGTAACAACCAAACCACTGCTGTAACAGTAAATTAATTAAGAATAACAAACAGTGATAGTCAAGGCCGAGAATAAACAACGAGGGAATTGGCAGTGACTCCGCAAGTCAGGCCCCTGACTGTGACTCAGCAAAATTGTGACCACCACGGGGGCGCCGCCATTGGCCGATTGCGTCAAACTATATTTAAAATTCCACGCGTATGTACAAAGGGGGCGTGGCCTGGTACAGGCTTTCCGCTGTACATTACACAAGCATGACAGGAAAATGTGTAATTAGGATACCGACTCCCAGAATACTCTGCTAAATACCATTAATTTAGACATTTGAAGTTGCCAGACACCGAATTTTAGACTTCATTATGAATACTGGTCATGACTGATGAAATTCACACGCTTCCCGCGCAAAAGGTGAGTGCACTTCCGGACTCTCCTGAGAGCTCGAGACTCCTGCAATGCCATCTCTACGTCATCAAGGACTACTTGCTGGTTGCTGTGTCCCCACTGCATTATGGGGCGGTTGTTATGTCCCTTAGCAGTTGAAGCTGTGGTAATGATTCCCCAACCCGTGGAACTCAAACGGGTGTGATTAATGAACGGGAAAAATGATTTAAAAAAACGGGATTTGGCAGACTGTCACAGTCAATTCCCACTTATTGTTGTTCCCTGGCAAAGTGTTTGAACACCCGTCCTGGACAGCTGCCCTGCATTTATATGGGCATTTCATTTTTTATTAAAACTAAAATATGAATAGTTAAATACCCTCTTTCTACGGTTCTTTGGGAGGTATTGCTGATAGCGTGTTGACTCAAGTCACGATTCATTGAGTTAACATGTACTGCGCGCGCAGCGCACGATAATGATTGATGGCAGAACTTAGAACTCAAGAGTTTCTGCTGATGCCACAGTCCACACATCATAATACACACCCAAGGGTTGCTGTGGGATGAGCCCCTGCATCAAACTAGGGGGGCCAATTTTTATGTCCTGTGAAAAATTGTTTTTACAGTAATCCGGCAGAGCTGTCCCTGGTCAGAGGCCTGTAAATGGGGGTGCCCCCCAACAAACTTGTTTTTTTTTTAGAATATGTTGTTACATTCTCTTCTGGTTGTGTCACTCCAATAGTAAAATAAATGTCTATATAGGTGACATGCAACAAAGCAATTTTCTAACAAACTATTCATATTAAATAAAATGTTACTAAGGCAGTTCCTGAGTTCGCGATCACCTGGGTTTCGCGATCAGTCACCTTAGCCTTTAATTGACCCAGCATCAACAATACGACCCAGCATCACAATCCACCCCAACCAAGTTTCATGTCACTCCATCATTTACCCCATTTGACCTTGAATGACCCCAATGACCTTTGATCTGCTAACACAATACAACTCGTGGTTTCCGTTCGGTCACGGGGCACCACCTACTGCAAGTTTTCAGGAAGTGCGAACCCTCGGATCCTCCGAGAAAATAGACGCGGTCATACCACAGACAGACCACCCATTAATATACTAAGATTTGATGATTTCATTGCATTGCTACACAAAATATCCAAATTTAAGAAGTCCACAAGCATAATCGCCTATTGTGATTTTAAGACAAACGAGAAGATACTCAAATCAGCTTTAATAAAACGTAAGGATTACAATTTGCCTTAAATGAAACACTGAAACCTGAGAGTAAGATTTGTTAATTGTGGAGGTACCTGTTGTGTTTACAAAATCAAAAGGTGGTTTACAACTCTAAGGTATTATGACTAGATAGCAAGTTTAATCCAATTACAGGGGAATATGATGGTTTATGTCCTCCATGGGAGTGCTCAGCTTCACTCAAACGGCAAACTTCTTCTCCACCAACAAATCCTTGTATTTAATGACTTGAATCCGTGTGAAATAAAGAAATATGGATGGTAAAAATAACATTTTGAAAAGTATGCTAATGGTTTGTCTGGTCTGTGAAAGTTTATTTTTTTTAAAGAAAGCCCTTAGAATGCACAATTCAATAAAACCCTTTGCAACTAGGTTTTTAATCTGGTTCTGAATATTGTGGTGAAAGTAACTCACATGAGTGCAAATGTTCGGCATGTGGTAACAGAGTTCTTGACTGATTCCTGTAGTGTAAAACAAAGTAAATGGTCATTCCAAATCACTGCATGACTATTATTACCGGGTGTCACTTGTGACCTTTTGGAAAGATTGTTTCGGTGTCGTCGGGAACCTAATGAATCCACTATCGGCTCAGATAGTGTATTAATTTGTATGGTTTTACCTCCTTTCCTTTTTTCGTGAATAGATGTGCGCTTTGAGGGTTTTCTTTAATTTTGAGAAAAAAGGTGTTTTTTACTTTTTTATTTTTTGTTAACTTTAATATGCCACATACAGATCCGTTAATTTAAAGGTATAACAAGTATAGTACAGAATAGTGCCACAAATTTGAAGTATGTACTCTTAAAGGTGCTTGTATCTGAATTTGTCCATTGTGTCTCCTCTACTTGATATGATGGCACTTGCACATACAAACCCTGTCAAGTCCGGTGGGAAACAAACTTTCAGTTTTGATGGTAATAAGCAATAACGCATATTGAACAAAGACCCTATTCAATACTGTGCGCATATTCGATGTTAACCATTAAAACAGCGTTTTTTTTTGTTTATATCTTGGGAGTGAAATAGATTTGAGGCTCAAATTTCAGATGACATCTGAGAAAATACGGCCCTTTCATCTAGATATCAAAATCAATACTACTTACTATCCTGTCCGGGTAAATTAGGTAGGTCCTCAAGACGATCGTAACACGCACTTTTAATATGGCCCAAGTGCAGTGCATCCTGAATTCCTTAATTTCAACCATTAAATTGACATATGTAGTCAATAGATAGATTGCAGTGTGCAGTGCAGTGCGTTGCTGTGAGAACTTATGTAAATTACTAATACCCAAATCAAGGTACTGTTAGTTGATTGTTCTCAAAGGTCTCTTAACTCACATAGCCGATTATTTAAAGCCATGTGCTGAGTTGTTGACCAAAATGAGGACAATATATGCCTAAGAATGAAGCATACAAAACAATTTCTTCAATGGGAGTACCTTTGAAGTAATTGTTAAGTATCCACAGAGTACCCACCTGCATGCATGGTTACCACAGTCGCCATCTACAAAAAATGGGGGTAAATCATCCACCTTGTAAGGTGCACATGCACTACCTAACCACTAGTCACCACATGCGGGAGCACCTGCGTGGTACTCGCTCACGGCAAATGGGCCGTGTCTGACTCTGTGGGTGATTATTTTATTATCTTATCCATTAGTTATAACATTTTGACACCTATGGCATAGGTTTTTATGCAAAATGGAGCTAAAGAGTAGAGGGGTCACACTAGGGGTTTTTGGTCAATGGCCTGAACTCAAATAAAAGATTTCCTACTCTACTTAAGGCTTGAAAATGATCAAGTAAGGGGTAAACAACAATGGATGTTTTGGCGCCCTCTATGGGGCCACAGTGGCTGCCTACTATGCAGCTGGTAGGGGAGTAACTCTGAAGATAACTCCCGATAGTAGCTGGGAGCCGTGTACTACTCCACTACTTGGCCTACCTGGTCAGTCACCGTAGCATGCAACTGTAAGGTACACCTATAGGGTGGGATACTGACACTAAGTAAACATAGCTGAATTATGCACTAAGTGGTGTGTGTCCTTCACAAGTACTTAGATTGTAGGTACTGGAGACGCATCAATATCCATCAAGGGGTACCCTTGAGTATAGCAAAGAGTACACACCTAGTGAGTCAGGAACTGGCAATGTGTATTACCTGTCAAGATATTATGTGATTTCAATTGGAACGATAAAATGATAGACTTACCCCAAGCATAATTAAAGAGACATTTGCCTCACACACAGGGACTTCTCTACGCCAATAGAGAAAGTGAAATCCACAAGGATGAAGTCATCCATGTTGTCACAGAGCAAGGCAGCCAGACTTCAAGTCCGAGATTACGACAGCAATGGCAGGTCTAGTAGCAGGATGTCTTCACCGCTGCACACGCACAGGAGTCAGAGAACTGGACAAACAAGACTATATCAGCAGACCTGACAAATACCTAGAAGATTACATTAGGATATATCTAGAGGAAAAGGACAACTTTAATTTAAATAACAAAATGGGTGAACATGGGTTTCTATAAAATCAAACAACAGAGTCGCATTTCACATCCCATAATGACCCGAATAAAAAAAAGACAGAGGGAATAACAAACAGTTGAAATTCAATATTTCTGATTGGTCTCGGTTTTTTAAAGTTGATGTCTAGTCCATTTCTATGGGTGCTGTAAGTGTTCATCACTCTACAGATGAAAATATTTTTTTTATAAAATCTTTTAAAAGCTGAATAGCTGGGAGAATATGGTGCCTACTGTAGGGATGTATACACATAGCCCCATAGGCTAGAGTACAAATACTTTCTGGTAACCATAAAGCAACCATATTTATGCTTATGACATCACAACAGGACAGAGTTCAGCCAAAATATTTTTCAAAAGGAATGATAAAAATACAAGCCTTCCAATGATATCAAATTGAAGTGGCGAGTGTTGGCATTGAGGCTGAGGATTGGGTAGTACCCCTTTAAGGTTAATTGCTTTTGCACAGAAATTGGTGACGTGTGAATTGTCAGTTCAGGTTTCCTTTGAGGGCCTGCTACTGGTATCCTGGTAACCAGTACTACTTGTCCCAGGTCCAAGTCTAAACCGTCACCCCATTGGGTTTCTAAGGAAATCTGATGAGGAGGTAGCTGGTTACCCTGGTAGAATGAAAAAGAAGATCTACATACAAGGGTGTCAGCTCTGGAGAGCTAATGACAGCCATCCAACACATGCTGCCTTGCATGCACAGCTGTTTGACTCCATACAAATTGTCTTCTTTTATTTTTAGAACAATTTTAAGCAGTGGCGACACAATTTTGACAACTGATTTAAGTATGGACATGCAAGATCTATTATCTCTGCAAAAATCAGACAAATCCATTGCGGGGAATCTTACCATATAGTCCTACAAAGTCATAATTAGCGCCCTCTATATGCCCATTCTCCATAGAAAGACGTGGAAAACAAGATTTTTAAGAAAAATCATATTTGCCCGCAATGAAATTTCGTAAAATTTACACAGAATGCAGTTAGTGGAATAAATATTCCAAATCAGTTGTCAAAAGTGTGTTGACGGCGATAATTTTTGTTTTATTCTGGTTTTGTCATAATAAAGGAGACTTTCAAACAGCTGTGCATGGTGGGCATGGTTGCCCAAAGGCTAGGCCCACAGTCAAAAACTGTGGATTGGTATCAGAAAGGGCATCCGGCCAATTATCTTTTGATCCAATAAACCCTCACATAGCAATTTTGCTAAATGTGAGGTAAATCCGGCCACCTTCATTTAACGGGGACAAAACCGGATTTAAAACTTTGGTTTAACTAACCAATTAACTAACACATCAAGGATTGATCAGCCACAAATATGTTTGTTTTAACCAGTCACTATCTTTGTAGCTACATGTGAAGAAGAGAAGGAGGCGAACAGCTGTTATAAATGGAGACTGTCTTCACAATTTTCTCCAGTGCACCTGTTTCATGGGGTCTTTCCTTGTTATTTTGCTTTGCTTTGCTTATCTGGCATTTGCTTGTCACAACACTTACAAACATCGTCCATTGAGTCTAGTGCAAATTTCAAACCTGATCTGAGCGTACGCATTACCGTTTATAGCAAAGGTCATCAGCGAGGTCAACCATCAGGCATAATTAATGAGCTTGTGTGAGCATGCCGTGTGCATAACTTTCACCGCGGCATGGGTACTTTCTCGTCACTCGTGTTCGAACTGTGCAGCATGCAAGGCTGTAATTGTAAGCATGCAAGGTAGTAAACAAGCAATGCAATGCAAGTCACATCACATTGACCCTATAACATTTACGATTATCTTCATATTTTCTTTAATAACACGTTTAAACTTCATTAACAACAACTTGGTTACCCCCGGCCCTGGAAGGTAGGCCGGATCAACAAATGCGAAATACCAGTGACAAAATCGCATCGGTAAATCTATGCATATTGATCACGCAGTGGCCTGTACTGATCCGACACTGGTAAAATTATGCACCAAATTGATGCTGAGACTGTCAAGTTTACCCAAAAAATTCTCAAATTCCCCAAATAAACTCCATTAAAATATACCAATCAAAGAAAGAGGGGCATTTTACTCACCAAAAACAAGCAAGTTGGTCAGATTTGAGGCAAACTCGTACCAAACGGCGACACAAAAACGTAGGTAACTCGGCGAAACAAGTACCGATATTGCGACAGAATACTGGCAATTTGATGCATTAAAAGTAGCGCTATCGATTAAATGACGTTATGATTGGTCACATGTTTTTAACCAATAAGAAGCTTTAAAACGAGGGAAATCCCATATCAATACATCGACTTTTGGAATTTCTCGTAAACAGGTCTGACGTCAAGTAATGAGGCGAACAGCGCCACTACATTGGTATTTGCATAAATTATGTCTACGAAATCGGCGTACGATGTTTGTAAGTGCACAATTCACACATCACCAAGTGTAGGTACATGTGAGAAGATCACCTAAAATAACTTCCCTAAAACTAACATTGTCTACACACTGTTAGTGCTTATTGTGAATACCCTCACAAAAAAAAAAATGCATACATTTGAAAATTTGTTAAAATTTCTGTGAATTTGAGAACATTCTGAATTCCAATAAACTATTTAAGTCATGTTCAGACGGAGCGTAATCATCGATGATAACCTAACATCGATAATAAAATTTTAATCCGTTAACTTCGACTGACGTCCACATGGGTTTTTATCATCGACAACTTGAAAAGTTAATCAACGAGTATATTGCCGACTTGTTGATAAGAACCGGAAGTATAGCGCGCTACTACTGGTGACCCACTGCAGAGCTCCAAAAATACCCCGCGAAACAGAAATCATGGCGAATGGTAGGTGTAAACTAGGAACCTCTACTGTGATGAACGTTTTCAAATGAGTGTACTACTCGCATCCAAAACGAAAATCTATATTCCGATAAAAGTATGCGTCTGTTTTACCCGTATATTTAGCCCTTTTAGGGTTGCATTGTGAACTAGCATTGCGAACTAGCAAGTAAACAACACGGGCACGGCCCTTCGAAGCTGTTAGAAACGCTGATTTTGAGGCAGACCTTATCTCATATACCGCTGCTGCTAAATCTGCAATCAAGAGCGTTATTAACAGAATTCCCCTTTGTTTCTACAATATATTCCATTTTTGTGTATGTGTAAATCGTTAAAAAATTCCCGTTTTTTGAATAATACTTGGTGGTGGTAAGTCGCGCGGAACTTGAACCATTCGGCAAAATCGCATTTTGGACTTCATGGACTTGTCAATCACTGTCTGTCCTTAATAAAATAGATAAAAGAATGTTCTCAACGAAACTTTTCAAACCACTAACGATTCGCGCTTTCTATCGGACTTTCATTGCTACTGCGAGTCTAGCGTTGGCTAAAAAAAATCAATTAGTTACCTTGATTGTAATTTTTAACCATTGGATCATTGTAATGCTATCGGGTCTTTGGGACCATGTACATGTCTACTTGCACAAAATGGCAGCTCATTTTGGGCGAGAGCCGATGAAAATGGAATGGGGAATCAAATAAAATATTTTCCAACTAGTTACTTTCCTCAAAATGGGACGCTGTAGCTTGCCATAGACTGACTCATGAAACGGTCAGTTTACTATAATGTACGTAGGCCTATTTATGCTCGTCAAGAGATTGTACGGTCAGTGCACGATATTATATTAAAATGTAATAAAAGTGTATCTTTTTCAACTGCCAGTTCCCCACATGTAAGGTCAGTCGCTATGATAAATAAAGCGGACCGGGATCGCCGACCCACATACGTCATGGCGAGGGGCTCCACCAGGGCTACAGTTGCACCCTTTTGCAAAAAATATAGGCTAAAATATAGGGGGAAAAAACAAAGAGAATTGGGAAATATAGGGAGAAATCAAGGCAAAATATAGGAAAATATAGAAAATTGTTAGTTACTTGTCTTAGGGAAGAGTTCCATAAGTCCCCCCTCTATAAATTTGTTACGGACCCCAATTTATTTTATATTTTGGCCTACACTAAACAAAAGGACCCTAACCCTAAGGCCAAAAATAAAAAAGAATTGTTTACATGTAGAACTTCAAGAGGGTTCATTAGGGAAATCTGCCGCCCACGTACTTGGAATGTGGGGCGCCTTTCCAATTGTATTATCAACAGCAATTTAATTCATTAGAAAGAATGTGCCCAAAAAATGAGCCGTCTGGCATGTATTGACTATCTTACATGAAGATAATATTCCCATGTTGTGGTAATTAAAATGAGGGGGGGGGGAGGGAAGGGAATGCGACTTTTTTTCTGACTGTGCACCATCTTCTATTTTTATTGTTTTGAGGAATCTGGGTTTCCTTGCAGAAGTTAATTATTTAAGTTAAGTCAAGAGCCATTGAAAAGTTTTTGAAGTTAATTTGAGCTTTGACCCCCAAATCATAGGTCAAAGAGGTGTTGTTTTGTGGAAGGAAATTGCAAGAGTTTTTGAAATTTTAAATATTCAATTGAGATGATGACATTGGAAACCTCAAAACTTTACAGATGAAAATGTACATGTGCCTTATGCTACCCCATCTGGCAACACAAAATAGTTTGTTGTGTATTTTTAAAAATATTTTTGATTGACATGTTTTGTATCACCCTGTATCTTATCAACACTTAATGTCACAACTATGTCAATATCCAGCACTTGAATCCCATTGTACACCAATGTATATTACCAAGGAGGAAAGTTGTTGCCCAGGTTTTTTTTTGCTCAAAAACATGGTCAAGGTCACATGGGTTCATTAAAGGTCAATTCATGTACCCCCAAGGCCTTAGGCCATCGGTTTCTTTTAAAAGCAAATTGGTGCAATTTCAGTGCTTAAAAAGGTTGGTAAAGGGTAATGTAGGGGTCACTAAAGGTCAATATCTGTGTGCACTCTGTATAATCTGGGCCCGTGGTCATTAGCTGCTTCACATAATAGTTAATACCTCATTGCTAACGGAATGCATTTACCATAAAAAAAATAAGGTCAAAGCTCATCAGAGGGCCTCATCAGAGGTTTTCAATCTGTGTCAACCCGTATGGTTTGGGTGGTTAATTTTGTAGCAAGGTGATGGTCATAGCACCTAACTTGCACCAGGGAAATGACATTTAATAGTTGTTTAACAGCATTACGTTCACAATGTCACATAGGGTCTTTAGGAGTCAACCTCCACATGTTACACCCCAACCTGGTTGAATCTTGGACCAGGATTCTTTCACAAAGTATGAGTTAATCGATTTCAATGTGTCTAAGAGTGATTCAAAGAGTGGTTGACATATATTAGCAATCAGGGGGAATAAGAGTAGAAGAAAAAAACACAAAATACAATTTCACAGAATGAGATGTGACCTTGGACCTTTGCTTTGACCTGCAGATCTGCATCTTATACCAAATGTGTTGTTAGCCAATATGGTCTTTTGGTTTGCAGAGTTGTCATGTCCCTTCAAAAATGCTCAAAAACTCTATGAAAAAAGGCCACAGATTTCTGGGGTTGTGCCTTGAGCAAAAAAAGAGATCTTGAACAAAAAGATACATATTGTAAGCAAAATCCTCAGAAAGAAATGGGGTATTTTTTAAACCAAAATGACCTTATGAATGGGTAAGGGTTCAAATCCAGCTGCACACCCTCAACCAAACCAATCTTGAGATCCCCCCAATGGAACATCAAAATTGCTTTCAAGTTTGTGTAATAGTCCGAGTTTAACCAACTCTGGACTTGATTCGATTTGTAAAGAATTATTAAAGCAGTGGTTCTATGATTTATGGACAAAGTATTTTCTGTTTTAAGTGCCTAAAATTTGACAAAGGACTGGAAAGCGGACTCTTTTAGAACCATGCTAATTTAAGATTGTAGATACCAAGTCGCGTAATGCTTGTTTTAAAAGCTCCTTATAGTGGAACCAGTTAGGACTCTTGAAAGCACTTACTTTGATCAATTCTGTGGAAAAATCAGCAAAACAAAAACATCAATCTTCAAATTTCTGTGGAGAAAAAAATATTATGGAAATACAGGGATTTTGAAGTTATAGGATGATAGGGAGAGAGGGTCAAAAAATAGGAAATTAGGAATTTTAAGGGGGAAACCGCGTGTGAGGCCGTCACACTAAACTTCGGAGCTTTTGATTAGCCGTCCACCATGGGCCGGCGGCCGCCGTTAAATATGCGCTCAACGGGGGTAACGCGAAAACCACGACTACTAAACATAAGAAAAAATCGATTGGGGGTTAACAATCTTCGAGTAAACTTAAAGTGTACAAACAACGAGTGCATTGCACGGCACGAACTCAAGTTAAAACTTTCGAAACTTAAAACTATTGATTGTAAACTAAGTTTAGAGCCCTCGTCCTGAACACGCCTTTAGTCTAATTCAACACACTGTCTTTATTTAGAGAGGGTGACTTTAATTGATCAATTATTTATTATTGTAATTAGTGTTACCTGGAAAAAGTTCCACCTTCAAAGAGTATTTTCACATTTTTTCTGAGTTCATTGTCATACCACTGCCAGGGACATTACCTTCTCTTGCAAATAGGTTGGGTGAAATCCTAAATTCCACCATGCTAAACTAGGGATGGAGAGTGAGGTTACCAATAATCCCAGTTCTCCAAGTATGTGTATACTTTTATTAGGACGTCTCGTAGACGTCAAGGTCAGAAAATCTTTCAAACACAAATAAATGAGGCCTTGTGCACAAGTGATCTGAATTTATATATATATAACAGATTTAATATTGTTATGGTTCAAGGAATTTGGTATGCCAAAGTACATTCTAACAATCCCAAAATTTACAAATTAACAATTCTAATCTTACTCAGAGTTCATTTGTCTCCAACTAAAATTAACGTTGAAGTTCAACGATAATATTTCCTCACAGCGAAGACTCCAAAATGACAGCATGCAAAGTCATGCTTATAAATCCTCGGGTAATATTCCATTGGAATCTTCTCAGTCCTGAAGATAACTTTTGTCCAGCAGTTCAAGATGACAAGGTTAAATAATTCCCTCGAAGACACCAGTATTCCACAGTATATCAGTCCAAGATAATCACCACGATTTCTATTACTCATAGACCGCTGTGTAAACTGGCATAAAAATTACTTTTCCAGTGAGAAATCTTTTCTCAAATAAAATTGAGAAAATAATATTTTTAAAAGTTTAATCAGAAAAATGGAGGCCATACAACAATACTACACAGTAGCCCAAGCTTCCTTCATGAAGTGGGCAAAGAGCAAAAGTGAGTATTGCACCTTAGAATAAGACTTAATTGGTTATCCTACCATCTTGTGGTATACATTTTGTTTTCCAATTGGGTGTATCTGTAAACAAGCTTCCTTATGATAGCAAAAAATGGGGAAATGAGTACAAAGAAGTATATAAACTTTATTAAAACTTGTATGGTTAACCTACCATCTTGTGGTGGTGGCAGTGTACATCCAGTTTTCCCATTGAGTGTATCCTGCAGGCCAAGTTTCCTTATGATGGCATCAATAGCAAACTGACTGGCAACATTGTAGACATAGTCCACAAAAGCAATAACTGAACCATTACCTATACAGGCAGTAATAAAAAAAAGAAATACATTGCTACCTGAACAAATCTGCATCCGATGCATCATGTATTTTTAGCCCACTCAGGTGGTTAAAACCGCCCTCGTGGGATAAAAATGCGCAGATGCATGGATGCATCATTGTTGATTTGTGACGAACCACTCTGTAACATGTTTGAATCCCTGTATAATTCCATCGATGACATCTTCAGTGTCTAATAAGTTCCCAGAATAGTTACAGAAGATTTATCACAGAAAATCAAGATAAGCAAAACACACAAAAGTTTTGCAAAAAGCCTACAATTTAGTTCCCAAGAAAAGGACGATATAGGCACCCTGTACAGGGACTCAGGACTTTAGCAAACTGAAAATAAAGCAAAGCCTTGATGAAAGGCTTGGCATAAGATCGATTGAGAGACTTTGGTTCGAGCCCGTCGAGATTCAGGTTTCTTGGCCATACTCATATAGTTCATATAAGGTTGTAAATTGCATAATCATGCAGCATTAAAAATGTAATGTGATTATGGAATTTCTCTTCACTGCCACCCATTGCATAGAATGTGCAGGTACATGCAATGGGTGCCAGTGCCTCACGGTTCAGAGAGTCATGTAAAGCTGTTGGTCTTGTGTGTCAGAAGAGTCACTCCTGAGTACATAAAAGGTTGCAGACCAAAAAGAGTAAGGAATTATTCCAGGTCTGTTACCTGGACTCATCACTCTAGGTACCAGGGTCCCTTCCAAAATTGTGGAAGGATAGGCTATAATCCAGCATGGAAATGTGTTGAGGCTTTGTCCTGCAGTAGTATAGCTGATGATTAATTGACTACTCAGTGTGCAAGCACCTATTTTTTTAAATGCTAATCATGTCCAGAGTTTTGATGGCTAGAGTCTAGGAATTTGACACTCAGTGTTTTGGAATTAAATAATATGGTATTAAAAATGTTAAAATATTTAGTTAATGACTACAAGAAAAATGCTTAGTTCCAAAATAGTCTTAACAGTGTATAACAGTGTAAAACAGCGTTATTAAAACTGCCAACTACAAACACGGACTGTGCGCTCTTGATATAGTCGTCATTACGCCCACTTTCTCTCACACAACTCTCTTACACAACACACGTACACACAAACATGATCACCAATCTGCCCACTTGCACAAACATACACATTGTGTACACAAGCCAACATTAACAGGTCTGCCCACTAGCACATCTACATTTGGACATACACCTTGCATGCATATAACTAAGAATCTGCAAAATCCTCATGCTATTTTCAATACAAAGCCCCGGTTTTAATGTTTTACCAAATCTACAATAAATCACAGGTCATTTGTTGGAAAAATCTAATCTAAATAATTCAGTTAATCTGGAGTCAAATTTATGGACTAATAAAAAACCATTGCGTACTTCTTTGGTATTTTAAAAACTGAAAAAGGGGGGTCATAGGGCCCTATTTTAGGGGGGTCTTGTATCTCACAGCAGGGCGGTCATGAGATTTTAAAAATATTGTGGATATGCATAACTTTGGACACTTACTAAAACCTTAAAACCTGAATGAAATCTGTTGACCCTCATTCTCCTCGACCTGCCTGATTCTCTCAGAATGTGACTGTTAATAGTTTTATATACAGTGTTTATTAGGTTTACTTGGGCCCCGACGGAAACAAGCTACTTTTATGTGGTTTTCTTGCGTCACCCTAGGAATTCCATTCTTAGCATTATTCATAGTTTATATTGTCAAGAATTTTCTACTTACTGTAATTGTTTTATATTTTTATATGTATATCAAGTTGTATGAATTCCTGAATAAAATCAATCAATCCAAACATTTGTAATGCCTTTATTTCATATAAGGGGGATTATCTCACCTGGTAATGCATAGGCAACATCTTTGCACTGAGGAACAGGGATAGTTGCTGCCCTCAATATGGCAGCATGACGACAGACTTCCTCCTCAATACAGAATTTGAATCCAAGATCAATCATGTATGTTCCCTGCTCTTCATTTTTATCAATACGATAACTGAAATGTAAAAAGATTAAAATACTAGGCTACTAATACCACAAACGAAATCAATACAAAACTTGCTTTAGGTTTCACTGACAATAGGGCTGTCTACTCATCCGGGTCTCTTGCCAGTGCTTAGCCTTTATCATCGGCCCTCGTTGCGCAGTATCACTCCGCGACACACAACACTGCGCGTACTTTCTAATAAATCTGAATCTTAGTTCATCACAGCCCTGGTTCATCGGAGGTGATAAACAAACTTGTGTTTCTACGAGGCCGTTTGCGTTTGGCACCTTTTATGACCATTTCTTTGGATTGTTTCTACCATGCAAGTGAAACGAATAGGCATTCTAAAATGTGCATGTTATTTCCTAACTAGCGGCTACCATTCCAGTCTCTTGCTATCATTTCAGGTAAAAATTCGGTGCATTTTATGCCAGTTTACACAGCGGTCTATGAGAATCATCACCACAAAATGGCCGCTCTATAACTTCCCTGTACTTCAAAATGGGCGAACTGTGACATCAGTGTAGACAGCCCTATGAAACTATGGCCTCTTTTACAGTAACGGTATTTCAGCTAAAATACTTGACACAAAATGGCTACATATAGTAGGTTAAATTCTTTAGTCTCCTGTGCTGTCTGTTCGAGGTGTATCCTTTGTTGCAAAATACAGGTAATATTATTGCCCGTTTTGGGGGATGCTAAAGCAGACTGCACTAAAAATGGTAGATGTCTCCCAGATAGGATTCACTGTAAAATTGTGATCACACTATTCCTACTTTGTACTATTACTATCTTGTTATCTTCTATTATTTTATTAAAAAATTCAGTGACAAATTTGTCTGAATTGGGAGTAGATAGCTTCACTGCCAAATTTCAGATCCACATAATTAAATGACTAACTATGGTTCACCATCTTCACCAAGCCACAATTTTAATTAAAATTTGAGCTCTCGAAAGTATTACCCCTAGAGTGTATCTATGTTCCACTCAAGAACTCTGCATGTTCACCACCATTCAAAAATAACATTTAACTTAAACAAAGATTAACATCTCCATCAAGATCATAAAGACAACTTACACTATCTCCAAGATATCCTTCACGATAACAACTCGGTGGTCAGTTGCCATGGTAACACCAAACAACTCATAAGTTTCAGACCATCCATCTACCCCCAATGACAATTGGTAGTTGCAAGCATCAAGGTCCACAGTGAATAACACAGGACGTCTGGTGACAATAAGATCCATCTCTGCGCAGCAACTGATGCCAGTGCAGCTACCATGGACATGACAAGTGGCAAAGTCTTGCAGATGTGGTATCTGAACCTGAGGACAATCTGGAGAATGGAAAGTCCCAGGATTTAGTGAATAAATTAGAATAAACTTTTTTCAACCCCAGTATATTCTGTATATTAACACATAAGTCATTGGTTTTAGGTTATTTCAAGCCATCTCAAAAGCCACTGATCTAAGACTAGGCTTGTTTGTACTCAGTTGAATGTATTTTCATGATGAATCCAGATATGGTCATAAATATGCATTATTTTGAAAACTTAAAATGTTGGTCTCTGAGCCACCATAGTCACTTGCAGGACAAAAAGGTTAATTCTCCTTACCTGTGCAAATCTTAACCCCCTAGTCAACACCACATATGATACAATCTGTTTGATTGGCTCATTAGGGGACACAACATCAGATAGTAATCTGAGTAACCAATTAGAATTGTGATATCTCTGTGAAAACCATACCACCATTCTTAAAAAAAAAAAAAAAAAAAAAACACACACACTCACACACAATACTCATCCTGACCTAAAAATCACCTACCCCCTCCAGCCCTTAAACCAGCCAAGATTAACAAAAAAGGTTACACAAAAACACAAATATTGTTAAAAAATTAAAAGTAATACTTACATACTGCACATTGCATGACGACATAGAACATAGGATAAATATATTGCACTAATATATTAAAGAAACTTCATACATGATGAGAGGAGTCAAATGAGATTTTTAGACGATCTTTAAACATCTTTTTACTTGTTGGTAATGGGAATTTAACAGCAGAGGGAAGCTCATTCCATGCCACAGAGACTTAGTGAATAAATTAGAATAAACTTTTTCAACCCCAGTATATTCTGTATATTAACACATAAGTTATTGGTTTTAGTTTATTTCAAGCCATCTCAAAAGCCACTGATCTAAGACTAGGCTTGTTTGTACTCAGTTGAATGTATTTTCATGATGAATCCAGATATGGTCATAAATATGCATTATTTTGAAAACTTAAAATGTTGGTCTCTGAGCCACCATAGTCACTTGCAGGACAAAAAGGTTAATTCTCCTTACCTGTGCAAATCTTAACCCCCTAGTCAACACCACATATGATACAATCTGTTTGATTGGCTCATTAGGGGACACAACATCAGATAGTAATCTGAGTAACCAATTAGAATTGTGATATCTCTGTGAAAACCATACCACCATTCTTACAGTATCTCTGATTTGCTTGTTACATGACAGTGCCTTCCAAGTGACCAATCAAAATAGTGCTTAAATGCTGATAGATAAACAAGTAGTATCCATTGTCTTAAATATACGAGTTCCCTATTTGGTCAAATTCTGTACTAATTGAGTGTTTTCCCCCTTTCTGCTTGCTGTGTTCAAATTAAATTGGCTTTTGAATCGCTTGACTCTGACGTTAGTGACAATCACATTCTATATATCTTGGTGTTAATCTAAAAGCCTCTTTGAATCAGAACCCTATACACACACACCTGTCTTCACAATTGGTTATTTGGCAAATCTTATGAACGACAGAGAGAAAGCTTTATTACAGAATAATATGTGAGAACAGATTATCTTTTTAAGTGTCCTACAGACGCCCTTTACTTTTGTGCGGGCGACAATGTTTGTCCCATTGATTGTGGTCATATTTCTTTTGAAATGTACCATTTTTAGGTAGATGACAGGTGTTCGTTGCTTACTACTCTATGATTTTTTTGGTTTAGTGTCACGAGTTGCAATAAAATTTGGTTTTGTTAATTTAGTGAAATATGCAGCAAACATATTAGAAAAATGCACTTGTGGCCATATTTTGAAGTTTTCAAGTTTCAACGTTTTTCAGATACTGCTTCAAAAACACATACACATACAGCTACTGACTTATCTGTTGTGTTGGTAGACTCACGATATAACAACCACAGAGATGTCAATTGAAATCTTGCATTGGCTTTTAAAATTGCTTATTTATATGTTTGATAAATAGACCTACCTCCTGTTATTGATCATGGATGTGAAACTTCCAAATCCAATAGATGCCCAATCCTGTACTGATGGAAATAAAATTCCGGAAAAAATAAAAAACTTTATCCTTACTACTGTTCGGGTTGTCTGTAATTGTCTAGCCCGGCCCCACAGCAGAAGACAGAAATGGTGGTCACCAGGTAGCACAAATGGCCATGTCCATCACACAGTGCAATTTACCCATCTTTCATTTCAAACTAATATATTTCAGATAGTGACTATTTATGTGATAAAAAACAACAATATAATTTGTGTGTTGTATTTGCAATAGGCATGATTTTTCATTTCAAACACTGACTTAAAACTGTGGAGCTTTAAAATTAGGGAGATATGATATCTGTTTCAAATTTCCGTTATGTTTAAATTTAACTCTTAAAGGTACAACTGTTGCTAGTGGGTGGTGTAGAAGCATCGACTCACAGTCGGGAGGTTCATGGGTTAAAACCCGACAGGGTATACCAAAAAGACCGTTAAATATGGTTTACCTACTGCGTCTGTCTAGCGCTCGGGACCATTTAAAGAAATGAGTAGGGGACGTTAACATGCCGGAGGGGAGTACCACTCTACTGTAGGCTTTCACTGAATTGGCAGGCACGTGGCCTCAGGTTATAGAAACGGAGATAGGCACCGCCCTATGCACCATTCAGCGCGGGAAGGATTTAACAAAAATAGTAAAGTCAAACTGTTTCTTTTATGCTTACTTTCATGCTATCGGCATGAAATGTCATAGACTTTCAAGCGTGTTATTTTTTCAGAACATGTATTGTCAAATACAACAGTAAGTGATAGGTGCAAAGGATTGTATTACCCAAAGCAGTTTTGAATTTTCTTTATTATGCCTCAACAAACTCATTCATATTCAGTTATCAACATTTTCTGTTAAACTCACATCCAAGTCCATTTCTTGCATCACCATCTCCACTGCAGTGTCGCCTATATTCCCTTCAAGATGATCAATAAATCCAAGAATGGTTCCATCCCCAGGAAGGTCCCTCTTCCTCCTCCTGTTACAAGTCACTGCAGGGATTTGCACCCCCGGCTCAAGCAATGGGGTGGTTGTGCATGTATCATCAATGCAGAGGGTTATACGAAGTGCTACTACGTAGAAATCAGGTCTTTGGTCAATTTGATAACTGCAATAAAATGATTTGGATAAGAGTACCCATGTTAAAACTGTGTTCAAGACTTGCAGATGAAATAGGTTTGTACTACAAAAACCAGTAATTATCATAACCACACAGCCAATTAAACACTCAGTCACACAGCCGACTTTTTGCTAGAAAACCACTTCCAGACTGCTTAAGACTGGTGCTGATTGGTCAATTTTCGAAAAATGTGAGCAGTTTTTTCTTTTTCATGTGTAGTTTTGGCAAGGTCTGGGACTGTTCTGTTCAATCTTCTGTAGTCTTACCGATTATTTGCTAGAAAACCACTTCCAGACTGCTCAAGACTGGTGCCAATTGGCCATTTTTCGAAAATCGTGAGTAATTTTTCTTTTTCAGGTGAAGTTTTGGCCAAGTCTGAGATTGTCCTGTACAGTCTTCTGCAGTCTTGTGTGGTCGGAAGCATGTGGCAAATTTGACAAACCCGCCACAATTTTTTCTTGCAGCTTAAAAAAATCGCGGCGGGTTTTGGAATTGGGAAGGTCGGCTTGAACACATGAGCAGCTTGGAAATGGTAGCCGATGAGTTGGCGCGCATCATGAGTGGTTGTGTGCAGTTGGAAAGTGGTCGGCAATGAGTCTGCTCCAAGAAGAGAAGATGCAAGCCATCTGGACATGTTAAATCGCCGAATAAACTCGGCGACTACAGAAGATAAGTCGCCGACTTGCAGTCTTGAGAGCAACATGTTCTGTTAAGGTCTGCAACTGATTGCCATGCTTGATCTTGTTGATTTTATGATGCTGTCGCCTACTGTTAGGCGATTGAGCATCTCTTGTCTTGTAAATTTTTTAAGTTTGAACAAGACTGCAGCCGAATTTGAAAAAAAGTGTGGTCTTGTGTAGTTGGGAAGAGGTTGGGTCGCGTCGCGGGTTGCCTTCGATGTGACTGTACCTTTCTTGGCGTCAACAACTCAGCAACCAATCAACGAGCAGTCTTGACAGCCTATTTCAAGGCGTTTCAGCATCCCTTGTCTCATTGACGACAGGAAAACTCGCAGACTAATCATCCCTGCTCAGGATAAAATTGTAAATTTTGCAAGTTTGAACAAGACTGTAGCCGATTTTTTAAAAATTGCGATCTTGTATAGTCGGGTAGAGGTTGGGTCGGGAGCTGTCTTCTGTGTGACTGTACCTATAAGCACAAACCATGAATGATCTTCAAAGGCTAAGAAAAAATTGTCTGTTTTCATGACAACTACTTTTTTTTAGTTAGTCACTTAAATCATACCTAACATGCCTGAAAAGTATGCGAGCATGCCAACTAAAAATACAGCCTTCCCTAGTGTCGTCTACCATCATGGTTTGGGAATGGGGAATGGGGTCAAAGGTCACACAAGGTCATCAGGTCAATCTTTGTACACCTAATATGAGTCTTGGGCCAGTGGTTCTTCTGACCAAGAATGAGGTGAACTGAGCAATGGGTTAAAAAGTATGATTCCAATAAGTGCAATGTTAAACTTTTGCCACACACAGATACACATATACTACCAAAGTAAACCCTATGTGTTGGTCTGCTTACAGCAGACGATAGAGAGAGGCTGTATCATCGTGCGAATGCAACAAGGTCATAAGAGCAATAGCCAATTTTATCAGGAATTCCCATCAAACCCATCATAATAGCCAGTCTTTAGTCAGTGGCTCTTGAAATGGTTCTTCAGGCAACACAGTCACCTGAAAAAAATAATTTCAAGAGCCAATGGCTCAAGGAAAGATAAATTGAGTTATCCTAATACATGGCAGCACACAGATGTATCACATGGCAGCTATTGCACTTATGGCCTTGACGATATACACCTGCCTTGGTACTATTCAATCGTTCAATTCTAAATCTGCCATGATTACAAAGAAAACTTCAAGATATCAATAACTTTAGCCCCAACGAGATCTCATTTTCCATGGCAATCTGAGCCTTCCACAACTTCAAAAGTATCTGTACCTGATACTGAAATGCTCTCCAACTTCTGCGGTGACTTCATCTCCAAAGGTATACGCCAGCAAGGGTCATCGGTGTCAGGGTATGTCCATGTTTCAAAGCCCACCAGGTAGTCATTATTGCAGGCATCCAAGGCAAATGATGTCTCAAAGTTGAAGGTCTCTATGGTGAAATCTATGCTGCTACAGCAAGTTATTATCTTGCAAGTATCATCGATGGTACAGGATGTGACGTTAGCAAGGAATGGTAGATTTACTGTCGGACAATCTAGAGAAGATATTCTTAAGTTAGCAATAAAGAAAATGATAACCGTTGTCCTACCAAGCCATTTTTACCATACCCCTATACTGTCAGGCATCTAGAGAAGATATTCAAAGATAAACAATAAAAAAATGTTAACCATCATTTTGCCAAGCTATTTTTTGTAACACCTTTTACTAGGGAGGGGCACCACCCCCTTGGGAATTTGTTACAAGGCACCCAATGTTTATGATTTTGTTACCAATGCTTATCTATGCTCCTCTTCTTTCCATTGATACCAAATTAAGTTCCAACATACCTGGTACGGCATCACAATGATATCATAAAATCTGAGTCATGAAAATTTTAAATTTCCATAGTGTAATAGGTGAAAATCCAATTTTGCACCACAAATGATAAGAATATTGCATTTTTCATGCGGTCCATATGATAGCAGACTACTTCATACAAACAGAGCTTTAGAGCCATACTGTGCAGATAATTATCATAAATATACAATATTTCTTGGGTGGCAACCCCCATCTATCCATCATTGATTAGTGTGGTTGTTGTGTTTTTCTTCCATCAAGAATGTTAAGAGACCTGGTTCTAATTTGTGTTCATAAACATTGAGGAGATATCATCTACACTTTTAAGGGCTCGGTCCTCTGAATTATAACAACATATACTTCTATGAATTGAAATGTTTCTGGTCATAACTTGGTCAATTTTGGGAGTTTCCGTAACCTGACCCATCTGACACTCTTTTTTTCTGACACACTTATGAATCGGAAACCCTTCCCGGAATAAAACGCAAGTTTATTCCATTAAGGTTTCCGAATTCATAAGTGTGTCACAAAAAAAGTGTGTCAGATGGGTCAGGTTACGGAAACTCCCGGCAATTTTTGTGCTGGCCATATACAAAAATAAAAAAACAAATTATGGCAAAATGTAATAACTTTCACAGATTTTGAAATGAAGGATGTTTTATATGGGGGTTTCCGTAACTGACAGGTTTACCTGACCGCTATGAATTAAACAACCTTAAGGTAGGATTATCGGCTATGGCTTCGTGCCCAGATCTTGTTGAAATTCTCATGAAATGTTGGTATTGGTGAAAGAAACATGCGTGCCAAATTTTATTTTTTTTCCAAAAAGGCATTTTTAAGAGATAGGTCACAGAATGCATTGCAATATTCCCATAGACTTTGTACAGGGGCTGATTTTGTCAGTATCGAAAATGACCAAAATGGGCAATTTTGTGAAAACACCATTTTATTCAATTATTTCTCAAGTAATTGATGAGTTATCAGATTGTGTTTTTGTTTTTTACTGGTTAAAGAAATACCAAAGCATCACTTTTTTTATTTTTTCGGTGTGTCATCAAAAACAAGAACAGGTGGTCTCAACAACACTTTTTTGTTGAAGTAGTTCTAGAAAAGAGATACTGAAGTATCCACTTTTCATAATTTTTCCTTTCCTAGAAGAAACTAAAACTCCATGGTTGATGATAAGGTGTCATTAAAAGGAAATCAATTTAGAAAATTCTGACATTAGATTTGCATATTGCGTGTTTCTAGTTGAAATAATAGGTGTTTTTTACTTTTTCCCTAATTAAACTTTCCAAAAAAATATTTTTTTCTAAAGAATTAAACGCTTGATTCAAAAAGCCAAATGAGATTTTCGGTATTTTTGTTTATACACTCCATCCCCAAAGTTTTCAGCTTTAAAAGCACCCTTCCCATTTAGGCTGGGAAAAATTTATTTATTGGAAAAATTAGGGAATTTTTAAAAAATAACTAAAACACTAAACAAATCATGCAGTCCTTGACCGCAAAAAATTGTGGAGGATAGTTCAATCCTTACCATAGTCAAGTTTGGACTAAATTGGATTTAGAGGGGTTTTGATTTTTGGGTCATTTTTCTGTAGACCCTTTTAATCCGATGTTCCTACCTTAATGAATACGCTTTAATGGTTGTTGACATTCATATGGTCCAGGTAAACCTGGTCAGGTTACGAAACAACCCACCGGTTTTTTATACTTACCTGGATTGATGACTACCTTAATGCTGTATTGTCACACTGACTCCCACTCAGATGTCCTGGATGATTGTGGATGTAACATGGATTCAATTCCACTTTAATAATGCTTCCCCAATTTCAGGCACACATTTTTTTTTCTAATTATAACTTTCTGAAGTGACAGAGTGCCACCATTGGTAAGTTATAGAAACATTCCACAGTCCCATCTAACAAATTAATGCTTAGTATAGTGTGAGAAGAAGAAACTGGTTATTGGATATGAAATTCAATTCTATTTAATTTCAATCTCCCACCCCTGCCTTTATGACCTCCAAATACCAAACATCATAAGCACTTTTTGTTAAAAGCGACATAATGAGCATAAAAAAAAAAAATGTTCAAAGCCAAATTAAAGGCGCCCCCTACCTGAATCACTTCCACAAGTTTAAAAAACAATTTGGTGTTTACATTCTGTAAAAAAAACATTAACAACAGGAAGGTCCAGAGGGGGAGGTGGCAGATAGTGGCAATTTCTGGAAAAGGCTGCTGACATTACTGCCAGCTTTACCACGGCTTGAAAGCATGCTGTCATCAGCCTCACGACCATTGTGCTATTGTAATGTGCTACTCCCGGCTTAATCCGCACTTTCACTTGCAGATCAATTCTTACTACATCCGAAAAAAAAGGTTATAAAAAAACCATGCCTTATCCTTGTCTGAATGCTTTTGATTTTTCCGCAAAACATGCTAGATACCTGTAAATTCTGCAGGCATGTCAACACCTTGGTTTTCTGTTGCCAGAACTTGGCCACGAACTGCCAACCTTCCCCTCTGGAACTCTTCCTTTTTTTACTGTTTTACAGAATGTAACATCCAAATTTTTTTCAACTTGTGGAAGTGATGTCAGTAAGGGTTCTGTTCCATTATGTCTGAATATTTTTATGCCATATTCGCTTTAAATGATAACTCCAACAAATTGATCAAGCACACACAGGCAAAGTGGCGAATAAGAGGGCAGGATCAATGGTCCTCTCCACTTTTGATTTAACAGGACCTTCTCCCCCCCGCCTCACTTTTCAGATTGCGGGATATACAGATCGGACGTTAAGGGATTAGCACTATAATTGCAGAAGAATCAAAAAAAAATGTGGATATGCAATTTTTAAGCTTATAGATCAGGGATAAGTGTGTACAATCCATATAACTGTTTAATGTAGACAAAAAAACCATGCCAAATAGTGAAAAATGAAAGATTTGAGGAATTTGTCAAGCCATCTCCCGCAAATAGACATACAATAACGTGCGTCTCTCAAAATCTGCACTAACATGCCGATTGTGGTTTACACCAGTACAGAATAAACAAAGATAATAATTTTTGGGTGTTTGAGGTCAAACTGTATTGATCATGGTCCACTATTCACGCTGAAATCTGTGATATTCACCGGAAGTGACTTTTTTGATCCCAAGTCAAAATTTTGATACGTATAGAAAGTACAGAATCGGATAAAAAAAATACTGCCTGTCCTTTAATACACCGATTTCAAACCACCATGCAGGTTATGTTCGCATATCTATGCCAGTACCAAAAATACAAAAATATGATTTGATGATTTTTTTTGTTTTTGGATGTAGCAAATCACTGTCTATCCCTTTAACACTTACCAATGCTGCACGAGAAAATGATACTTTAGAGTACCGTATTTGAAAATTGGCAACAGATAACTTGTCCAATTGAACCCTCCACTTTCAAATCATTCTGCCAACTGTGCATGGACACACACAATAAATGTTTAAAGGAAACCACAGGACTTTGTGAGAGAAAAGGGTGTTACCCATCAATGTCTATAGTATAACCTCCATGTACACCTACTTTAACTGCACAAAGGCTATTATTAGTTTTTATAGCCCTATTATCCCTTGTACACCATCATTTCTGACAGTTAACAACGTTTTAGGGTATTACATGATCATTAACGGCATCAAAGATAGGGAGAGAAGATTTAAACCACCATAGCTTTGATCAAGGCTGTCTGCTAAGAACCGACAACTTTTATAATTTTTCCACACTGTACTGCCTAATTAACCACACCTATTCTCAAATTAATTTTGACAATGTGTTTTTCAGTTTGAAATCAGCACTTAAGCATTTTTTCGGACTACCTGTCTAGAGAAAGATTAAATAACAAAAAAAATGTACACTGCCTTTGGTCTGTTGTGTACACTGACTGGATCCAGGTTCCTACTATTATCATACCATCATTTAGATCCCTCGATTTTATTTGGATAATCGCCGCAATTTACTGACTAGATAATCCCGTATCACACCCCCCTCGGAGCGCGTCTCAACGTCCGTACCACGTCAGTTAGGAACTGCGCATGCGTGAACCAACACATCATACAAAAAAATCCCAAAATTCGGCGTTCATTTTTTACGTAAATCAACTACTTAATTTGGCTGTTTTTTTTTTAGCAATGTTGAACGAGTTGGAGCAAGATTTCGGCATAATCGCTCTCACATACACTAAAAACTTTAAAATAATCAATAATTTTGTTTTGTGTGAATTAAAAGATATTTTAGGGCTCTTATTTTAAAAGATTCTTGTCGCTGAAATTTCGTCACCCTTGCACTCTTTAAAAACAATATGCTTACAGTCAATTTACCGTAAAGTATTGTATGTTTTGTGAATCACCCTTATAAGTTTCTTTAGGCCATATGGTTTTGTGCTTATTTGTTCTGCTTGGGTATTCTAAATCCGTTATTAGGTGAGTTTTGAGGTGACAACGGATTATATCGAGTCTCGGATTCTGTATCTGGTCTCGGGCTGGCGCCCTCCGCCCGATACAATCCTCGACTAGATTATAATCTGTATCACCCCCCAACTCACCTAGACTAATAGTCCTAGGTATAAACCACAAATCCTGTTTGTGGTCAGGTCAGTTGTTGTGCATATTCAGAGCAATAGCCCTTGATCAATTGCTTTTTGGTTTTAATCTTCCCTGTACAAAACTCCCATCAATTTTTTGCAAATGCAGAAAAAGTCCGACACGACTATAGCAGGCAACTCTTCCTTCGATTTGAACGTGTTTTGAACCTCCTAGTGGTGGCCTGGAACATAGGCAGATGAAATTGCGACCTCAAGTAGGTGTTTTATAGAGTGAATTCTGGCCATTTTTTTAGTTTTAGGGAGGGATATGCCCACTCCTTTATATCTGTGACATTAATTATATCAGACGTGTGAACCATGAAGTTGGTAGAGCACGCTTGAACAAGCGAAACACCCCAGGGCATACATAACCTCCCACTTTTTTTACCTTAACTCCTACTTCATTAAATAACAACTCCTAATCAGCTCCGTGTCCGTCCTTATCTCCAACAGAGTTGATAAAGCACATGAGGGTATCACACGATACCGATGCCAATCAAAGGCATCGCATGTTTGTGGTGAGAAATACAGTATTGGATAGCAGTATACATTTCAGCATGTCGTCCTACTATTTAGCTCAAGTTCGGCATCAATGGTACAGCTCAGTGTCGCTGGTTTGTTATCGTGAGCTGTAAAAAATGAAGAAGAAATTAAGGCTGATCAATATTTATGTTGGGTCAGATAATTGAAAGGGGGGGTCTTTTTTCCAGAGGAAAGTAGAGGACCTATTTTGTGTTGTTTTTCTGGAAAGGTAACACAGAAGTTATGTTAATGCAACGAGGGATTACAGGAATTTGTTTGATCAAAAATGTGGAATTTTCCATCTTCTTATCCCATACTGATTGTCCAGTATGACTAAACTATGCATAAGAAGATAGATGAAGAAATGTCAACCCTAAAATGAGATGGTTTCACTGATGTGGCGCATTTTAGAATAACCCATTGGCAGGTCAACTGGCTCACACTGGCTTTAAGTACATCCACTGATCACTTGCTCACAACACAACCAATCGTATGCAAAATCATTAAAAAAAAATTTTTGGAACGGTGCATGAGCAAGGCTTGAGCCAGTATCATTGAATACGATCATGCACTCACATCAGCGATACTTTCATCCCGACAGAAGGATGACATAACCTTTGGTACGCAACGTAAATACCTACAACTGCGATCGTAGTACTAATTAACAGGAAGATAAAGCACAACAATTCAACCTAAACAAAATGGAACACACAACACCACACACATACAGACACCAGACATTACAGAAGGATCTCCTGTTGTAAAATCTCATGCCCTTTTAGGCAGGGGAATTAAAACAAAAACAGCATACTTACTGATAAATCAAGGCCACACTAACAGCCAAGTCCATCACAAGTTCCCGACCCCAGTTTTCTAGAAAATGTGTCATAGTATAGAACCAGTACTCATACCAACACTCAGCTTGTAGTTGCAACACATCTATACTCAGCCGTCTTTGGTTGGTAGTTGCAGCCAGGGTCTAAGCTTAAATCCACACACTCTCTATTCCTAGACATTTGTCATACACGATCTTGTATTGAGCTGGGGTGGGCTGGGAGAGTTACTGATGGGACAAGCTAGAGAAGCCAAAGTGAAGAGAAAATAGTTGTTAGCTATGTCAGTAACTTTTATGTCTAGTCCCACAACGCTCTATTCCTAACAGTTGTCATACAGATGCTTTGTATGAGCTGGGATAGCTGGATAAGTCCATATGGGACATGCTCGAAGGGTACAATCAAATAGAAAATAGTTGTCAGCCAAGTAGCCATGTATAGGCCTGAACGGATGATACAAATACTAAAACCGCAAGCTGAAAATGTACAGTTTTGGACTTTTTTTTTAATTTACATATTTTAAAAATATGCGGACACATGGATACATTGTTGTTACAGAGTGGTTCATCACAAATCACAACGATCATCCATGCGTCCACATTTTTTTTATCCCGCGAGGGCGGCTTTCCCCTTTCAAAACGAAATCCTTGTGAAAACTTTTGTAATATCATGTATAGAATAAAATCATTATTCTCCTACAATGCTACAATATTCCCTTCGACAGAAAATCTTTCCTCGTCATAATATTTTTATTAGGAAAATCTAAGAGCAAAACGTAGTTTTGGGGCATGCGCTTGTTTGCTTTGCAGTTTGCCCCTGGTGTCCCTTGTGCGTACGCAGCGTTCAAACGTGACGGACCGTGCGTCGACTTTCAAGCGTACCGCAAAAGCACGTCCATACTACACAAACTGCACTGTGTGTGATACGCTAATTTGCAATTCAACTGTGGGTTATAACGAATCACAATGTTACGCTCCTGTACAAGGGGAAGTAACATACTTAAGTTTTTTAAACTGTCAATTAGCAACTCAAAAACACTGAAAATTTTGAATAAACAATGGAAACAGCTAAACATACTGCCAGATTGATGTCGATGAGCGTAATCTAGTCCCTAGACAACTCTTATTCCTAGACAGTTGCCTAGGATGCTTTGTATCCTTTGAAGAGGACATTCATGGGTTTGGTGGGAAGGTTGTCCCTCTCAATTTTACAAAAGTTAATTTTCGTCATGTACACATTGCTGACAACAACACTAATTTACAACAGAACTCAAAGGAAAAAGCCCTATCTCCATTGAAGTTTAACCGTCTGGATAATGGGAACTAAATTGTTGCTATAAGGAACTGAAATACACTAAATTAAAAAAAGAATGTTGTAACAATTGAAATTTCAACATCGGTTTATTTTGTGCCTTCTGTTGACTTAGGGCGAAAACACAATATTTCATGTTTTACTACTGATCTTTGAATGTCACTGTAACTAGGGTACTGAGAGTCATTGATGGATATGCTAGAAGGGTACAATCAATAGAAAATAGGTAAGACAGTGACTACACAACCAAGTTTTCCTTCATGGGAGTAACCTTTGAAGTACTAATTAATTACCCGGATACCCACCCGCATGGGGGTACCACAACGCCGGCCGCAAAAGTGGGGGTAACCATCCACCTATGTACAACTCGCAGTAGCTTAACCACTAGACACAACACACCCTGCGGGAGTACCTGCATGGGTACTCCTGCAAATGGCTTTTTTGAGGCTGTGTGTCATTTTAGTAATGTTTAAATTATCCATTTTAAATTTTGGTCCATAGGTTACTATGTGTTTTACACAAAATGTCATTTATAGGGTTTTTTGGTGAGCTTCAACTCAAATATAGAATGTTACTAAGCTTGAAAAAGATCAGAAAGTCGTAACAACAATGGAATTTTGGCGCCCTCTATGTTGCCCAATGTGCGGCCTACGAGGCGCTGGTAGGGAGTACCTCTGAAGTACTCCGTGAGTATCTCTTCAGAGGTTCTCCACTACGGTGGCTTACATGGGTCATCTGTCGTCACCTAGCAGGCACTGCAGAGTACACTATCGGATGGGTACTGCTAGTAAACATAGCTGCTATCCATCCGTGGTTCGTATACCTTCACAAGTACTTAGTTTAGGTACTGCCGCATCAATAATGAATCAAGGGGTTACCTTTGAGTAGAGCTAAGAGTACCCATGTGGAAGTAGGCCTAAGCCGCTGGGTTACAACCTTGGTAGGATCTTGCTGTGTAGTTTGTTTAGGTGTACATAACAGTGGTCATACAAAGCATTGCAGCCCTGAATAAGGCCAAAAAAAAAATATTGTTTGATTGTCCTCGTACGACCGACCGAACCATCGTCCCCGACCGTTTTCCTTTTGTTTTTTTGGAAAAAGTTTTTTTTTAATTCTTGAGGAAAACAAAAAAAAATCAAAGAAAATTGAAATTAATCAACAAAAATGGATCACAATGCACGCAAAATCGGCCGAAATAAAACTAATAAACCCTGTATGTCGGCCTAGAAGTTTGTTATTTGCCAGTTCGTCGTCCTTCAAGACATTTTCAATATTGTCTCGGCTAGGGCGGTATGCCCAGACCAACTCACAGTGTTATGCAGTCCTGCATTGATCTGTACTCGTCTGTGAACAACCAATGGCGGCATGCAGGTTCCACACGCGTAATATTTTGTACGAACTGCTAAAATTTCCTAGCGAGTAAGATTGCCACTTGTTGTTTTCAAAATTTGAAATTTAAACTTTGCTTGTTCAGCACAATTGGGTTGTTATCTAGCTATTTGGTGGCTACAAACTCAATCTTGTGGTTTTGAGAGATTTCTCTGCCCCGTTTTCATGCTTCGCAACGTGCCGAATTCGGTAACTTATCGGCGCTTCTGTGGCATTTTTGTGCGGTGGATGTATTTGAATTTTGATTTGTTTTCTCCGATTGTGTTCTAATAATACAATTTATTTATCAAGAATGAATCATAATAAAAAATCTGATAAGTTTTTTGGATTTTCTTATCCAAAGTCACTTCCCATATGGGTATGGCCCTGGGGTGGGGAGGTGTTCTTACTCAGTAGGCCTACCATGATAAGTCTAGCACACACTGTGGCCCCAAGATGATCGTTTAATAATGGGTCTTACAACGCGGTGTATACAATGAGCAAGAGTGCAGATCCGTAAAGGGGGGGGGGTCTATGATGCGATTTCACGAATGCATTCACACAGCATTAACAATGACCAGGTTTCCTCCTCGTGAGCTTTATTGTCATTCCAGTTGAATGTTTGTATTGAAACATGTCAGTGCTTTGCCACATTGAATAATGTTGTTTTAGTTATTATACCTCAGTTTGAATGGGATGCAACCCTCGTATTACAACTATGGAACATGGCTGAAAATTTAAAAAAAAAAAAATCCGACCGACCGACCCATTCTGTCAGAGGCATCTATTGACAATCAACAATTTTTTTTTTGGCCTAACTGGTAAGGTCTGAATGGACAGGTTAGAAGGGTAACTTATCTATTTAGACCATTGTACAACAAGCACTGCACTGCAATAAGGGTAAGTGTCTAATGGACAGGTAGAAGGTACTTTGTTTGTATTGCCAAGTGAGTACATAAAGTCTGACGGGGTTTTAAATATCTTGTTTTTTTTGTGTGTAGTACTTAAAAATAGATCATTAGAATTAAAGATAGTCACTTAATGCTAAATCCAAAGTTAGAGATGATCAATTTTTTGCAGTAAACAATTTTTGCACATTATAAGAGTGTCATAGAATACCATGTATAACAAACAAGCCAGAATGTGTTATAAGAACTTCTATTGAGCTTAGTATTTTCACACAGTGATTAGTCTATGGGCACCATTAAGTATATTGAAAAAATAGATTTGTTTGAAAAAGAGTGCGGCCCCTCATCGGGAATCTCTGAGTCAGTTTTTAATATGCAACATTTTGGTGATAAGACGACAATGGAAGTTTCATATAAATCAGTCATTGCATTCTTGTTGGCCAAGTGAAGGTTCCCTTTTTGGGTTGACAAGAAATGTACATCCCTATACATATATCATTTAGAGAGTCAAGAATGGAAAATGTAAAGTGGTCCTCCAATATAAATGGAGTCCACAAATATTGCTCCACATTTTGAAATGGCTCATCCTGTGGAAAATTAAACTCACAAATCTTGCAAATCCCCACTTACCTGCAGCATTAGGATCGGGTAGTGTACAGTCCTCTAGGGCCAAAAAGTCCCTACAACAAACAACAAACATCTGGGTTAATAGTCAGTGAGGCAAAGTACGAAATTATTTTCACTGGAGCTCAGGACTTAACGAAATAAGATCTTGATACATTAGTGCAGAACATCATTTCTGCTGGTATAATTAATCTTTGTCAAAGACGCCTCAAAATTTTTATCCCCTTAACTAGGGACAGGATTACTGATGGCATCTGTCGAGGGCAAAGCCCTCGGCCGAACGGAGCAAGTATCTTTGTGCAAATAGGCAAGCTTCTGTGCCGCATAATGTGTCCACCAAGTATATGTGGTCATTGTGTGGAAGGAATGTACCTACTATTAAAGCAATACCACACATTTTTTGAAGAGCGGCCCCGATGTTCAAAATTTGGATATTTTGCACATTGTTATGTTGGTAATATCTAGGAAACTACCTGCAAACGAAATGTCAAAAATGCGTATTTAAATCATAAAATAGCGATTTTGTAACTAGAATTGGGATCCCAGACTGAACTTAACGGCAGAGCTGGAAGCTAAGTTTATATACGTCCATGATGAAATAGTGCCCACCGTCAAGAAAATTCCAATAAATTGACTTGCCTGAACCAATAAAACAACTATGATGAGCGTAGAGCCGTACATGGCGCTATTTGCGGCCTGTTTCATATTGGAGGCTGTTTCTCAGCACGTTGAATTATTATAGGAGATCTCCGATATTATTATTCTACTACAAAATTACTTTCGTTTGCGACACTAGACAATTTCGAGCTTACCTTCACAGGTATAGTTTTACTAGCCAGTTACCAAGCAACCGTGTAAAACCCTCAAATTTTGAAAAATTGTGGCACTCTTAAAAAAAATGTGGCTATTATTCTGTTATTGCTAGTACCACCCCACATTATCTGTCAACCTTGAACCATTCTTTAACCACAATATGAATGCATAGCGTAACATAAAACAATGGCGCTAGACAGTAGGAGCACATTTATTAAACCTCCAGTATATGCACGGCGCCCTTACAATTGATGTCATTTTCATTGCCATCAGTTACCATTATATTTACAGAAGAATTTATCACGAAAAAAACACAACACGAAAGCTATGTGCAAGAGATCCCATGAGTAGAGAGATATATATCATAAAAAATATATACTGACATGAGAGACTCTTGTTCAAACCCAAAGTGTTCTCTAACCACAAGGTCCCCCCCGCCGTCGCGATAGTAAATGGAGAGAAATTAGTTTACATCACAAGGGGAATTGTGATGGAAAAAGTGGTTTCTCAAACCACTGAGGGTGCTGCATAGCAGTTGCAATTTGACGGTAGCAATGTTGGCTACATTGACCATACAACTATTTTTAGTTATTTGACTTTATATGACCCTACTTGACATGAATACCTCTCACATTTCGTTTAGAAATGGTTTGACCACAATACCACACAAAGTTTCAATGACCTATACCTCAGCCTTTTTGAGTTAGTTGACTTGAATACCCCAACGACCTTGAAATGACTTTCAAAGATTTTCCTTTCGCAGAATGCAATTCCAAACCCCCATCAGTTTTCATGATCTACTACCACTGTGTATGGATTGACCTTGGATGACCCCCATACCTAGAAATGACCATCAAAATTTTTGGCACGGAATGTTGACCACAACCCACACCAAGTTTCATCATATCATCTTCCTACCACCTCTACTTATTGATTTGACCTTGGATGACCTCGTCAATGACTGGAAAAGTGACCTTCAAAAGTTTTTTTTTTCGGCACTGAATGTTGCCACACCCACCACAGTTTTCATCATCCTAACACATTTGACAAGGGTTAAAGGCAATATTAATCCCATTTGATCCTTGAATGACCCCGTATGACCTTGAATGACCTTCACATTTTCGGCACTGAATGTTGACCACACTCACCAAGGTTTCATCATCCTAAAACCTACCATTTGACAAGGGTTATATCATATATCCCATTTGACCTGAAATGACCCCGGATGACCTTGAAATGAACCCCATCAAATTGTTTTGGCACTGAATGTTTGACGCACACTCACCAAGGTTTCATCATCCTGCCACATTGCTAAATGCTATAGCATTTTAATTCCATTTTTGATTTCCGCATTTGGACCTTTGACCCATGCCACATACCCCCACCTTCCGTAACTCATCCACCGTCTACTTGGGGTGACATTATGGTGGCAAAGATGGACCCCCATACTTGCTTAGATCAAAGAAATCGTGGTTTTATAACGTTAAATTAACAATATATCCTATTTTGGACCAAATTTTTAGCCCTATTTGTTTGAACCATATTTGACCTTTGACCTATGTCCATACCCACTGTACATCCCAGCCAACGCCCTACTTTGATGCATCTATTTTGCGAAGATGGACACCCCACACTTGCTTAGATACAGAGAATATTGCGTGGGAACCAGCACACACGCACACACGGCGCCAGGCTTCTTCTATAGTCCCCCTTTGTTGCCAACTAAAGTTGGCGGGGACCAACTATAATGGGACCCGAGGTGACTGCATAGTGCTATTTTGCTGTTGCAGTCAGAAAAATAGCACTATTGCAGTCACCGAGGGACCATAGTTTTTGAACAGGATGCCTCGAATAAAGGCAGTATTATTTGTTTTAATATCGTCATTCATATATTCATTGTTTCTGATTGGTTTATAAGATTTTATAAAGAATGAGGTACAATCTTTTTGAGATTAAGCCTAGCCTAGCCTAGCTATAACCCCAATGAACATGACCTATGCCGTCGCAGTCATATTGCAGTGTTGTCATCACCCTACTTAAAGACTAAACCCCATCAAACATGGCCAGGGCTTTCTTAATCTGCTTTTTAGGTGTTCACAGTTTGTCATTTCTTGATCACTTTAACATCTGGAATCTGGCTGATTTGTAGCCTTACCGTCACTCACTGCATTTCGTCTGTATCTGTTGACAATTTGTTTTGATTATCATGCTACACAGGGCGTGACTTGTGCTAAGATGGAAGCCGTAAATAGTCTTTTTTGGAAGCGGTAAATAGTTCTTTTGAGGAGCCGTAAATAGTTCTTTTGAGAGCCTTAAATAGTCCTTTTTCCTGCAAAATGGTTAATCTTTTATTTGAATCATGTGATACACTTTTAACCAATCAATGATCAATATATATGAATGACGTATATAATACATCCTTGAGCAGGGACTTACAACTAAAAATACATCAATTCTTAATGACAATGCTAAGGTATAATTCACAAATTTGATGCTTTTACCCACATTCAAAATATTATCCCCTATCAACCTCACTCTTCAGAGGATAAACGGTTCAACTTGCCAAACAACACCTTTTTGGAACGGGTCCTGAGTTCCTAGTTTTTTAATTTCCACTTACCTTAAGTCCGAAATACTGCAGCACTGCATTTTATTTTCATCATTAGTTCTCTGTGATGGTTTCAGGTAGCCGCTGACTCCACCCGACCCAGGCAAGGTGAAACCATTCCATCATCGCAGGGATCGCTCACGCACCAAGCATTATGCATAGAAAACCGCAGACTCCACAATGCATATACACTGATGTCAAGTCTAATCGTGTAGCCTTAATTTCTGGGTCTGTGTGTACTGTGTATCGAAATTCAAAGTAGAGCATGTAGACAATCAACTGAAACAATACAATATTTTGCGCACTGGCAAACTTTCGCAAATATTTATTCGATTTGCTCGCAAATTATAGTCAAGGCCATTGGAACAATGGAAAAAAAACATTCAAAAAAACAAGGTAATACCCATAAAAACACACCCCAAAAAAGATAGGAGCTAAAGGCATCCGGGTAATTTGTAGGCACTCTAAAGTTTTTGCCATAACTTTAACCAACAATTCTGTTCATGACTATCATAGACTCATACTCATTGATATTAAAACTAAAATGTCACGACCGGTAAAACAGGGTGGGCATCACCATGGAAATCAACTCCGGTGTGTATTTTCTTGTGTTAAACCCCATTTCCATTTTCCGTCATCTCTGAAATAAAATGTTCACCGTCAGTCATTTTATTAACAGTTGTTCTGTTGTTACCCATAAGGGTGCTGATTTGGGCTTAATCATTTTAGGTGAGAGCTAACTTATATAAACACTTTACAACAAACCCTTCAAAATATTAATTTTGAAAAATCTTGAGGGACACACTCTGTTCCAAATGTGCCTGTCTCTTAAGATTGCATATTCAAAATTTCAATACTAAAATAACATTCAAATTGGTACTTTTCATTCAAAACATTCAAATTACAAAGAAAAATTATATAACAAGATGGTTCTCAAACTTCCTAGGCCTCGCCTTTTGCCTGCCTTGCGTGGCACCTGCAACATTTGTATTGAAGTCAAAATGGCAATAAATTTTAACACATTTAATCATATTTCCGATGGGCGCAAAAATCACATAATTTCCTTGTCAACATTCTGTAGGTCGAGCCTCGAGAGGGTTGAAGGGTCCAAAGATAATCACACCAGGTGAAATAAACGGCTGCTTTTATTATCAGACGGCAGGTTGGTTCAATTCTAGTGACTACTTGGGGTTTCTTTGACTTTTCACTTTCATGCTACTTCTAAGTCATTAATACATGCCCATATAAAGTAGAAGATGAAAACCATTTCAAACAAAAAAGAAGATTCAAACTATTCCCACAGGTACTCTCAAATTTGCAACAGGTTCCAAATTTGAGAATCATGAAATGACCGCATGCAAAAAACTCCAGTTTTGGGCAAGATTTGTACATTATCCCACCCCCAAATTTCAAGGTATTTTAGCTCAGAAAAGGTGGGCCTATACACAAGTCAGTACAGTATATTTGAATTTTCTAGATAGGTCTACTTACAGTATCAAACAGATTCAATTACATTGAAAAAAGGTACCTCACTTTCATATTCCTTTCTGGAAGTTACATCCCTCAATTCAACTTCAAAGTCAACTTTTTTCTACCTACCTCAATTTTACTGCCTCTTTACCCACCTCACCAAACTCGGACTGTGTTTTCCAAACGGGAGTCCATGTGATTTTCTCTTCAGTTCAACCAGACCGAGGTCAGTGATGGCTCACCGAATCCACGACAACTGAACACTGTGGGGGACACGAAATGCCAAGCGAGGCAAGCCGCGCAACTGCAGTCCGTAACAGTTTTGGCCGACCAGTTGACAAGAGAGGATAGTGTTGTGTTGACGGCAGTCGCATGTTGGGACAATCCTCGTAAAATCAAAGAAAACAATTACTGCACAGAAAAGTGCATTTATCTTCCTCCAGTCAGTGATGTCAGTGCGATAGTCAGTGGCCGCAGCTCTAAAGAGCATTTCTAGAAACGCTGGTGTACATCCACGTGCATGTACGTTTTAAAGCCGGCATTTATATTTGCACAAGAAACACCTGCGTAGCCGTGTTGACGTCACTGACTCTAAGAAGATAAAAGCCTATAGTTAAATCTTGCAAGATCCCCTAGCAGGACATATTCCTAAAAGGGTCAAAGTCAATATGGTTCATTATTACCAATCAAAACCATGTACAAACAGATGAGTGCTTGGGCAGTGATTCTTTTGAACAGCTGAAATTAATTGGTCAAATTGTACGAGGCGTAAGCTTGTGGAAGGTTTAAGCAGAGATTATACCAGCATTCAAAGGGATTAGTAACAGAAAACATGAAGTATATTTTCAATATATTTGACCTTTGACCTACAGATCTGTCCAATGTAGTGTTCCCACTGAAGGTGCAAAGTACTGAAATTGGGATGAGGATGTGAGTAGTGCAATAACTGTTGCGGAGACAGAGCCGCTGTCGAAGACATAATCATCCCTCCTAGAGAAAAAATGTCCATATCTGCTAACGCCCCAGGGGGCCAAGGATATCAAATTAGATTTTTAGTATTCGGAAAAAAATGGCTTCTGTCTCAAAGTTGGTGCATGCGTGGTTGGTTTTTGATAGCATGTATTTTTCTATCCATGCCATTTTTTCCTTAAAAATTGCAAACAAATTAACTTAAAGATCAAAATACCTACAATTAGTGAAAAATGTCCACTTGTGTTATCAGAATTAAGTTTTCAAATGTTCAAGCTGTTCACGCCCATGTTGACTGCATTGATTTGTGGGGAAAGAACTTGAACACAAAATGAAAAGAGGTGAGAATGCAGGCACTCAAAGCTACGCATCGAATGAGTTTCCCTTGACTTTGAGACCTGCACCATGTAGCATACATGTCTTATTTGTATCTATACATTCTATAATTAAAGGTGCACGAGGATTTCACATATCAGGGTGTCCCTAAAAAAAATCGAAAGTACTGAATTTTTTGCCCTGATGTAAAGCTTTTTTCCATCAAAAATAATCCCTATCGAAAGGATTAGGCTGAAAATGTCTCTTAATACAAAATTGTAAAATTTCTAATTTCTATAGGAGCAAATATACAACATTCGCCTATGTTTTACAACCATTGAAATATAACAAATCCACTCACCTTTTTTCTCTCTTTGGAAATCTTTGGGTTTCTAATCTATTATGAAATATTTCTACATTGTTCCTTTTAAACGCTCTAAAATTTCATCTATTTCCTAAGAGTTGATCGTGTGCTTTAAATGTGTTTTTCTGTTATTGCCGTCACATGATATTTAATTATGCAGCTGTTTTCTCTCTTTTTGTTTATTTTTATTTTATAGTTTGATGTTAGGTACTTATTTCATAGTAATACAACAGGTATTGTAAAAGATGAAACACCATGTTTTAGGCTAAATAGTAATTACTCTCTATTTTGTAAAGCGCTTTGGACCTTGTTTTGAGAAGGCGCTATATCAAAATGCCGTATTGTAATTGTATTGTATTATAACACAATATTTTTGGGTTCCTCAAAATCTCTTGTTTCACCTTAATTTTATCAGTACCTTCTTTTATCATCCAAGTTTTATGTAAATCAAGAAATGCTTTTGAAGTGAATGTCATTTCATTAATGCTTTCATTGTTCCTTATGCTTATTGTTTTCTTGTACAGCTAGTAACCCAAGATCACACATCCCATTGATGAGTAATGCTGAAACCAAAATAAAATAGCTTAATAGAAGTCAAGAATGAACGTCCCATAACATAAATTTCGCCATTAATCTATACTCCGGTGTTCTCCAGACCCCTGTCCTTGCAATCTTTGCATCTAGAATTCCCTATTTTGCAGTTTTCCAAGAGTTTCAAATTTATTTTAACATTGAATCAATTCCTACTTTCACGTAGACAGGTCACGACGACTGTAAATGTATATTAAGCCTGAAGTTTTGGCCCATTTACAGAACATAATTTCTCATTTGATGTTGGTAAAAATAGGACAGGTGAGAATATCCCTCACAAAGGGAAGTTCATGGACCTCCTGAGAATTTCCCACCCATATAATTTAACTTTCCAGAGTAATGTTTGAAAAGAAAATATGGTCCATATCGTGATGCCTAAGGCTTGTTTAAACCGTGTATAAAGTTAGACTCCAGTTTGGAATACCAGCCTTAGGTTCCCAGGAATGATGATAAAACCTATTCCAAATCTTTAGGGGCCTTCCATTCCAATAAACAGGGCCACAAAAAAGAATCCACTACCAGTGACATCATTAGTTAACTATTGATTTTCATCCAGTGCCATGAATAGATTCACACCAGTCACCTGGAATTTTCTCTTACTCTCTGAAACATCAATGCCACTAGATGGTCATCAACCAAACCCAAATATGAATGCTTTCTCTCTCGCCCCTCCTTGTAGACTTGACCACAAACACATCATTCTATTTGCATTTCCTGGGACCTTTACTGTTTCAAGTTAATGAATTTCCACAAGTATCCCTAATACTTACTCAAGGCCTAAACTCCTCAATAGCAAAGCCTGTGCTTCCGATGTTCCCTCGAGAATTGAGGTACGTGGCAAATCCAGCAACGGTCCCGTCACCGGCAAGGTAGGCACTGTTGTTATTTGCATTGGCACAGTGATGTGTAACGCGGTGCCATCAAAGATAGTATATGTAGTGCTTTTTTGTTCCTGGATAGACAATTTGAGATCCCCCACAGCTGAAACTGTTGGTCGTTTCTCGACCTTAATCTGAAAAAATGAGAACCAGTCACGATAGTTGGACAGTTTGTTGCTGATATCTTTTTCACTGGTGATACGCTGTTTTTTTTCATGGTAATATTCTCACATTCAATGCTTCATTATTATGTTTTTTATTATTGCATGAGTGTGATACAATAATTGCCATGTTTCCTTTTTTTTTTTCTTGGTTTTTGCTTGCGCCATGGGGATCCACAACTCAAAATAAGTTGCTCGGATTAAACCTTGGCATTTTCGAATTGACAGAAAAATCTTTCCTTCACTTGTTCACTATCATACCCGAAGTAAAGAATTTATATTGTTCAACTGTGGGTGGCAACGATCCCAAAACATCACAAACTTGTCACAATTTGTTTATCTTTTAACGCCAGACTTTTGAACTCAACACATTTTAACATTCGATTGTTGCTCTCTGCATTGCTGAACCTTTACTCAGTAGGGAAATTTTCCACAGTACTCCAACAACACCAGCTGTTTACCCATGCAAATCGTCTCTTTTATTTTATAGAGCAATTTTAAGCATTGGTGACACAATTCTATTCTGACAACTGATATAAGTAAAGCATGAAAGCACTATTCCTGAAAAATCCTATTGCGGATCTTGCATATAGTCCTACAAAGTCATAATTTGTATGTTTATATTGCCTCTTCTGCCCCTTTTCCATAGAGAGACGTTTAACTAGATTTTTTTTTTAAGAAAAATCATATTTGCCGCACCATGAAATTTTTTTATAAAATGTCCACAGGTGAAGTCAAGTGGTATAAATAAACTAAATTAGTTGTCAAAATGTGTGTCCATCAATTGATATTTTTTTGTTTTGACTTCTTCATTATCATAATAAATGATACTTTCAAACAGCTGTGACAATACAAGGAGACGGAAGTTACCAGCCACTAATTACAACATGTTTTAAGGGTTCTGTACATCATACCATATTATGCAGAGTCCAAGCACACAAACTCACACTTTCATGTGGTTGGTTGTATTGATTGGGGAAGAGGATGAAAATTTATGAGTCTACTACAGAACTAGTAAAAGAAAATTCTCAATTTAGTGTAACAATACGTAATAATGTTATCTTAAAGCTTAATTATTAACTCAGGCTTCCTCTGAAAAATGATTGCCCATTTGGGCATGTTACTTGAAAACATACTAGAACAAATGATTCACATTGCTCCTGCTAATTTGGACACAAGAATTGTGGTGGCCTATGCACAAAAAATCAAGCAAATTTGTTTTATATAATTACTGACAAAATTTTTGTAATGTCGTGTAATATTGATCTATCAAATGGCGCAAATCAATGTAATTGTTGTTATGTATAAATATACTTACTTTTTTTTATCTTAAGCGTACCGTGCACTGGTCTACTAATTACACATTGTCCAATTTTACCCTAAATATGATTTTCAGCTTTTGAAACATTTCTCTGCCACAGGTTATAAGTTTTCGTCAACAATGAGTCCTTTACGAGCCTTCAACAGTTTCTTCAATGTTAATTTCCAACTGGAGTCTTCCCTGAAATCATTGCAAAAGTCGACATCGTAACGTCCCATCTCCAACCAACAGAGAGCGTGTAAAGGCAAGCGGCACACTTAAACCAGAACCCCAGTGGAAGTGTGGCTACCTCTAACGTTACATCCAACAACAGCACTGGAACTCTAGACACCCCTTGTTTTGGCCCTTTTGCGTGGGTTACACACATGCTTTTGGTAGATGGGGTAGGCTAAATGTAGTGGGGCATTCTGGAAAAATATAAAAACAGTTATTTTAACTTTAACTGCCCATGGCCATTGCTAATTACTACTCCAGAACTCAATTTTTAACGAAAGTAGTCAACTTTTGGTGCTGACTCACGGCTGGAAAAAAAATGCAAATTTCCCTGGAAGCCAAATTTTGGAGAAGATATTTCCCTTATCCCGGACACTAAAAATGCCTCTCTTTTTCTTTCTCTTTCCCCTTTTTCCCCCCTTTCTTTTTTCTTTTCTTCCATCTCTCTCCTCTTTCTCCTCTGTTCAAAATTTCCCGGTTGAGAAAATATTTCCTGGGACCCAGGTTCCCAGTTCCCAGCACTTTTTCCAGGATTGGTCTGACTACAATTTTACTCATTTACCAGTGTGAAATCCTTAACACGAAATTATGTTTTGGTTTGGAGTTTGAGCAAAACTCGCCCCACTTTGTTTGACCAAGATTAATTTTTACAGAGTACTCTTTGGATCTCACAAAATCATTTTTTTACCTATCACATCAAAATGGATTGATATATCGGTGTGAAACTTTACAGATACAGCTCTGGGGTCAAGGTTATTCAATCAAGATAAAAACCTTGTCATTTCCTTTAAATTTTGTCTTTTTTTTTATAAATAAAAAAGGGATGTCCAAGACTCTTAAATCATGAGTCAGATATTTTGTAAAACCATTGAGATGCAAAGCATTTGGACAACAAATTTGTTACAATAGCTCCAATTCATGGTTGAAAAAGAACTCATTTGAAAGGGAAAGGTGGTTCTCAAACCACTAGTATCGTCTGATGGTTTTCCAACCGCAAGTCGCCTGCTTTCGCACTATCTTTAAAGGTGCAACGAGAGATTTTGAGGCACCCAAATATTGTGTCATCATAGTAATTTCATACAGATTTGACACTCAATAGATTTCTTACCTTGTATTTGGCTACAGAAATGTCGTAAAGGTGCAACGAGAGATTTCACATATCAGGTGTCCCTAAAAAATCGAAAGTACTGATTTTTGTCCTGATGTAAGGCTTTCCATCAAAAATAACCCCATCTGAAAGGGTTAAGCTGCAAAATGTTTCTTTGGTACAGAAATTGTGAAATTTCTAATTTCGTATAGGAGCAAATACAAAATTCAGCCTATGTTTTATATTGAAATATAAGCAAATCAAAATCATGTTTTTCTCTTTTAAAAGACATTTCTATAGCCAAATACAAGGTAAGAAATCTATTGAGTGTCTAATCTATATGAAATTACTATTAGGACACAATATTTGGGTGTCTCAAAATCTCTTGTTGCACTTTAAATCAGAGGAAAAAGGTGTTTTTGATTTGCTTATATTTCAATGTAAAACATATGCTGAATTTCGTATTTGCTCCTATACAAAATTAAAAATTTCACAATTTTTGTACCAAAGAACATTTCTCAGCTTAATCCTTTCAGATGGGGATATTTTTGATGGGAAGCTTTACATCAGGGCAAAAATCAGTACTTTTGATTTTTTAGGGACACCTGATATGTAAAATCTCTCGTTGCACCTTTAACAATGCTTCCTTCACTTTATTTGGGGGTATACACAATGACCAAATTTGATTGGTGTAAATTTGAAAACAATTTTGGTGTTTACATTCTGTAAAAACAGTAAAAATCAGCAAGAGTTTGTGGCAGTTTGTTACAATTTCTGCCATGGAAAATCAAGGTGTTGACATCCCTGCCAGAATTTACAGCGTATCTAGCATGTTTTTGTGACACAATTAAAAAACATTCAGATTGCATGGGATCCAGACATTGTACTTCGATTCTTGGAGATTTTGGCCCGAAATCATGCTCCAGGAGCATATATTTTCAACTCATCTCATAGGGGCGCTATTCATTATTATGTGTGCGCTTTATTCCGTTAATGTTTATATTGAAGTATTACAAAAGAACGACTTCCTGCCGGCTCGGATTGCGTGGCGTGTGTCTGTGGGCGCTCGTCTTGTTATCTAAAGGTCGTGGGTTCGAATCCCACTCCAGGAACAAAATTTAGTTTATGATTTTATTTGTATTTTAGAGTTGGAGATTGGAATCATAAAACATCAGAGTTGTGGATAAACCTGAAACCTGAAGTAGAAAAATATTGAATAGCTGCCTTATGAGATAATAAGACTGGTCATGGTCCTGGAGCATGATTTCGGGCCAGAATCTCCGACGTGCTTGTACTTC
>JAMKCH010085870.1:0-78989 GCA_023653785.1 Ophioderma brevispina
AGGGATCCTTTCAACAACACAAAATATTGAAGTGATAGTGCAAAAAATGCAAGATTACATAGGGAAAGACAGGGTCTCTCCAAACTTCGCATATGTAGTAGGTGCAGTGATTTCTATGCAAGATCACAAATAAATAAACATGTTCGCTCTTGCAAACCATCAGTAGGGATTGTTATAGAGAAATGTGCTGCTATAGTCCGTGTCTCTATCTCTGTGTAGTGACGTCAGCACAAGATTTGTTGGCCACAAGAGTAAATCGCTCGCGCTGACTTGAAGCGACGGTGATTTTATATGTGTGTACAAAGTGAGTATTTATTGACGCGGGCGTAAATGTTATGACGTCACTGCACATAGGAAGAGACACAAGACTATGAAAAGCTATGAACATGACCCTGAGTTTACGAAGGAGGTACTTGACAAATTCAGTAATAATGCCAACAGCAGCATTTATAGGACAGATCCGTTTCTTATAGAAAATGGGAAGCAATTGGTGGACTGCTAAAAAGAGAAGAGGTCCAAAGAGGATGGAAGTCTGGAACTCATTAGCTAAAAGCATGCAGAGACTTGCTAGGTAGCTTGTACTCAAAATTCAAAATGAGTGAGAAAACATTTCTGACATGTTCATTGTAAGGAACTGAAATGCAACAGGTAACAAGGTCATTTTATGATTGATTTTTTGCAATTTTTCTGCATTTTGCTCAATTCGACCTATTAAATAAGAGAAAAATTTGAAATGAACCAACTTTAAAATTTATTGGGGGGGGGGTATTTTAACACCATTCTAGAATATTACCAGCATTTTTCCTTCTTTTTAGAGGGGTGGGCTTTTTTTATTACCCCAGGGTCCTTCATTTTGCCTGGGGTAAAAATGCTCACTCAAGAAAAAAGAATTACAATCTTAACATTTATTCCATTATTAGACAAATCCTTAGGTGCATCCATCTTTCTCGCACACTGGAAAAGTTACCTTTAACAAGGTAATGAACAGTATTACTAAACATGATAACCTAGCCAAATGGCTTCTAAAAGAGTGAGAAGTGAAGGCTAGTGAATTTCCAGTAGTTGTGAAGCAATTCTTTTCAACTACAACCCAGCAAACACAAAACGTTCAGAAAATGTTTTCCCCAGGTTCTGATTTGTTTTTTTACGGTTTTAATCCTTTAAAGTTCAGGAAAACATTCAAAACTTTTTGTATGTTTAATTTTATTTGATGTTTAAAAAAAACGTTTTTGGAACGTTTTCTGTACCATATCAAATAAACCAACCTATTGATGTTATTTTAATATGTTCTTAAAAACGTATTTTCTGAAACGTTTTAGAACGGTAATAAAACCTGTTTATAAATACGTTATAATATGTTCGTAGTGCGTATTTATTTACTAACAATGTTTTCCAGTACGCTGGTATGTTTTTAGAGAATTCAGAGAACGTTTGCGAATGTTTATAGTAACAACATTATTATTGACATTATTTGCAACGTTCAAAACTATTTTTGCCAAAAGTTATGGATTTTTTTTTAAATACGTTATAATGAGAGGCAGTAGAGTGATTCTGACTCTATAGATAAATATAGATACCTTGTACGAGTATGGGTTGAAGAGACGTAGCTTGCGAGGCCATATCGACCTCGCAAGCTACGACGTGCAAATCCAAGACCTCTGACAAGGTATCTATATTATCTAGTCGTTATTAATTTGGTGAACATACCGTTTCCTGTTAGTTTTAGTAGACCTTAAAAGAACCGGTTTCATATGTTAATTTGTTGGCTTTGTGCAATGTTGCATAAAACATCCTTTCCAGAATGTTTTCAATTAAAACACATTTGGGTAACGATGTAAAACTTTTCGTTAACGCTTTCCCGAACTTCTGTAGACCAAAAAAAAAAAGGTGACGTTTTTCAAATCATGTAACATTATTTGTTAAATAAAAAATCCATTGAACCACACATAGATTAGGCAAAACTATATGGCTTGCCTCTTATCTTAGGCCGCTAAGTTATTGAACACCCCTCGTATCTTGTTCATGACAATGATTGCCATAAACCGAGGTTTGTGTTCCTCCATTAGGCCAAAAAAAAAATTGTTGATTGTCTCATCCGGGAACTGACCCTAATTGTGGAAATCAGGAAAAGTGTTTTTTTTTTTTTTTTTTTTAATGTTTTAATTTAGAAAAATTCCTAAAAGTTTTTTTTCAATTTTCACTTTTAAATGTAAAAAAAAAATGTTTTAAACATTCTTAGCATGTTAGTGGGAGAGCGTGGCCTCGTGGTTAGGGTGCTTGCCTCTGAGCACAAATTACCATCAAAATTCCGGGTTGAATCCAGGTGGGGTCGTTGGCACGTGTGGATTTATTCGGGTACTATCAATTCTGGATTTGATAGGTGATACAGAATATTGATTAAATACAGATTACCGCTCTCCTACATGGTTCATTTGGAATTGGGCAAAGGATATGAACGCATCCGTTCTTCGGAGGGGAGTTAAGCCGTCGTTACCGTGTAAAGAGAGTCACAACTGTACATGACATCGGCAGTCAGTTAGAAATAGGAGTAGGTGTAAACCCCCGACGGTCCACAATCCGCACCAGCCTCAAATAGCGGGCCTGTTAGGAGCGTCTGTATCATGGATACACGCGGCCCCGGATCAGCACCTAGTTGAATAAATCCTGGACACCACCACAAGCATACCAATTGACTGGGGATACGAGCAAACAAAAAGTTGGGTTTCATAATGTACAAGAATGCATTTTGGTAAGAACCAAACTGTTTTAGTGTTTGATAACGTATTAATACAAACAAACATGTTCAATACAGTTGCTATTGACATTAAAAAAAAAAAAAGTTTTTTCCGACTGAACCGATCCAACTCTAAAAAGTCATCCATATGCAGACCCCAATCAAAACAATTTTTTTGGCCTTACCACAGGGGTCAAGTCCGCTGTATTGACTGGTCACCAGATCGGCTGGATCACCAACAGTAAGAATGTCAGCAGGTATAGACTTATATGCAAAACATCCGGATCAGCCGACCCATCATAGCCTGATCATGGAAGTGCCAAGATTGAGACTATGTGAGTTACACATAATCTGTCAACATTTTGTCCAAAGAATGCAGTTATCTGAGTGGCACACTTTTTGATACTGCACACAAAAAAATCGGACCCTATACCTCGGAACAAAGTGAAACCTAAAATTGGGTCCCATTGCGACTAACACTACCCAATCATTGTTTGGTGGGGAAGGGGTTGAGGGTTGGAAAAAGTTTAAAGCTTGGCACCAAAAAAAGATAGATACATAGCTTCAAAATGGCCGATGTATACCACATGAAAAAATAACCTATTTTCACAGGTGTGATCAACTAATTTGCCAGGGACTTGGGTATTCATAATCCCACTATCATTGATGTCCCTGATTGGTGATTCACTAATCACACTATCGCTGATTGTACATGTGATGAATTACAATCATACCACTATCATCTGATTGTCCATGAGTGGTTGATTCATAATTCCCACTATATGGATTGTCCATTGATTGGTGATTCATCATCACCACCGTATTGAGACAAACTAAAGCTATCATGCCAACACACCGGCCCCCAATCCGGACCCTAAGTCAACTAATTTGTCCATGATGGTTGATTCAATCATCCACATCATCTGAGACAAACTAAAAGCTATTCCTGGCCAACACATGCAATAAGCCCTACTTGCAACTAATTGGTGTTTATAAGGTCATGTACACGTGCATTAGGTGCATGACAGCAATATTCTTAGCTGATATACTTATATTAAACACACTTGTCAGTGTAAACTTACCGCTACATGACGATTCAAGGAGCGGCAAAAAAGATTGCAAAACATTGTGTATAAACTATGATTTTTATCGGCGGGGGCTAATGTGTTTTGAAAATATGGTAGGCAACTAAAGGCAATGCAAGATGTGTTTCTTTTTTTTACTTATAGTAGTACCGTTTAGGTTGCTTCTGAAAATATCTTTAAAAAGCCAGAAGCCATAGATTCGTACTCATTGATATTTAAACCACAAAGATCACAGACCACATTTGTTCAATAAAGTTACGGCAAACTTACAAGTTGCCCCAAAACAGATAGGAACATTAATAAGAGGCTAAAGACATCCAGGTAATTTGTAGGCTATGTTATTTTTGTGTAAAATATATCTCTATTCTTCCAAGGCCTAGACTATCATTTGTGAGTAAATTGAAGACATTTTATATTTTGTGAAAAGGTACCAGTGCCGCTTTAATATGACACGATGGTTGTGACAGCTCACAAAAAAGTACACAACTATACAGGATCGCAGTTTGGTCAAACCTATTGCAGTCAGAATGAATTTCAAATTGTATCAGATTTCTGGCTTGCAGTTGGTGGAAGGCAGGAAAGAAGGTAGTAATGTTGTTTTTCTTGAAGAAGTTACTATTTTCTGCATTTTTGGGCATGCAGTTTATAATTATGATGTGTAGCATAGCAGTTATAAAATCATTCAATTTTAATTGAATGAATTCACTGAAGGTGCTACCCTGCCTAAAGAAAGCTTAAATAAATAAATAAATAATTCAATCAATTCAATAATTTTATTAAGCATTAGAGATAGATACAACTGATACAAATACAAATGTTCAAAAACACAAAATACAGGGGGTTAAGTTTAATTAGGTTCTGAACAAGAACAATTGTCTTGCCTAAAGAACCAGTTTGTTCTATTCATTGGGTTCTACATATACAGGACAGAATGGTTGCACTTGTAAGATAGAGTGTACATTGACTGCTTTCTTTGAGCCTGCTTTCTTTGAGCCAAAAGATATGTACAGAATGAACAGCTCAAAGATGCCCACCCTGCTTTTTTTCCTCTTTAATTCCTGATTATGGCCAGATTTGCAAGTGTAAAAATCTGTGATGAATGCACACTATTTTAAGTGTTGGCAGCCCTGCAAATTAGTTAAAAGGGCTGAAATGATCTCCTTATTTTAATGCATCCATTTGGTAACAAACACGCTAGCCTTTGAAAGGGCAATGTAGAACTTTGTTGGAAACTAACAGGGGAAAACAGTCTGGAAACATCAAACTGAAGGTACATGTACACAGAACTTGCCTGTTGATCATACCAGTAATAAGGATGACCTGTTAAAAAATGCTGTGGAACTTTACTTTCCTGATGGGTTCTCACCAAAGGATCACATTACATCAGTAACTTTAAATATGACCTAACAGACTTTAAAGTGCTGCCACTACTAAATAGTGTAACTCTTAAAGCAATAATAGCACATTTGAAGAGTGCCCCTAATTTTAAAATTTGTGAGTGTAGTAAGCTATACCTGTGATCTAATGCTAAAAGTGTGCATGCATCACGAAAGATGGGATTTTGTAATTCAACAGCAGCACTGGGAATGTGAAATTATGAAATAACATAATCTCATGAAAATGATGCGACCTTGACCTGCGTTCACTTATCATTATTAAGGTGCACCCGTACCCGTCGAGAGCTGCTGGTGTACCCCCATCGAGAGCTGCTAAATGCTGTCCACCCTACCTTTATTTCCCTCTTGGTATCCTGATTTTGTTTCTGGCCAGATTTCCCATCTTAAAAAGATCTATTTACATACCTGTTCCAATGTTGTGTTATGCAAGTGTAAAAAATCTCTACAAATGCAGACACGATTATTAGTAATTACTGTTCTAACCACAATAACTGAAGTGAAGGGCTTAAATCATTGCCCGATTCTAATGGATCCTTTTGAACACACTATGAAAGAGAAGCGCCATGTAGAATTTTGCTAGAAACATGGAAAGAAAATTGTCTGCAAAAGTCATGCTGACGGTACATGGAACAGTAAGTGATCCAACATCACCAGATAAATGAAACAGAAAAGAATGGTGGTTATGACATTGTTAAATCTCCTGCCAAGATTGAATCAATAGTGAACATTGTGCAAGAAATGATTGATTCTTTGAAAGCATCAGAGATAATTCACACATTAGTGACATTGACCTTTGAGCATGAAATGGGCAAAGATGCATCAGGTATATCCAGAAATGTGTACACTTCTTTTGGAAAGAATTTCTTGAGCTGATGGAGTAGACTGCAGAATACCTGCACTCAATCCACATTATGGTCTAGAAGAATGTTAGTCAATTGGTTGAATCTTATGCAAGGGTTATCTGAACGTGGGAGTCTTCCCTCATTTCTCAAAGAGTGCCTTTCATCTAGCGGTTGATATAGACCTCTCAAATCCCAGCCAGTCAACAGTGATCTGGCTCCAACAACTGCAATGTATTTAGCTGCTGCCTCATATGCATGAAGAAGAACCTCATAACTGAATGTCACAAATATGCTGAAGTATTTCAGTGGATTCTGATGAAGTAATTCAATTTACAGATGATGATGAAAGCACTGCAGTACCTCAGATGACATGTTTGATGATGATGAAGACAACTTCAAAAGCATGAGCCCTGAAACAGGCTAGAAATATCTGAATAGGAATTGCTTCAACAAAAGCAAATAAGCAGTATTCATATTTTCTGAGTTAAAAGCCAGAGGAAGCTGGAAGAAACAAAACTGGCAACTCATCTGCTGTACAATTGTTCAAGCATAATGGACATTTAATAATGAAGAAGATATCCACCAAATTTACTTATGTTTATCTTTTAACAATTGATTTCTAAGTAGGCATACAATTTTGACAGGATTGGGAACATGATATAAATGTGTGCAACATCCGCATGTTGAATGGTCTGTTGATTCCAGACTGCAAACTACTGTTTTTAAACTTGGCACATTTAGGGTGTTGCGTGTGTTGCGCCATATCTACATGCTGTTTTCTCCATATCTTTATTCTAATGCAGAGTGGGAAAATTGGGAGTTTAAAAGGGGGTTAGGTCCAAAGATCCACTTTCTTGGGTGGCCTCCAACTCCCCCAAAACAATCATACCGGCAGGCGAGAAGAAACTATTAGCTTTCATGTAACATCATGGTCAGAAGTCAGATAATTAGGAAATGCAGGGATGGATCACCATAGGGGAGAAATTGGTTCACAAATTCTCTATGAGGAATCATTAAAAATATTTTTTACATTTTCTTTAGTTGAATGCCTCGTTTAAGGATAACCTGCCCTTCCTTTAAAATCACACTTTAATTGTCATGAAAGTAGCAGAAGGACATTGTACATGTATGTATTGTTACATGTTTTGAGGTTGTGCTAATGCATTTGAAGATCTATTCACAGCTGTATGACCCCATACAAATTGTCTCTGATTTTTAGAACAATTTAAAGCAATGGCGACACAATTTTGACACCACCACTGATATAAGTAGGACATGCAAGAGCATCCATCTCTGCGAAAATCAAAACAAACCATTGGGGAATCGTTATTGCAATATAGGCATACAAAGGACATGATTTATTAGGTTACAGTGCCCTCTATAGGCCCATTATCCATAGAAAGACGTGGAAACTAGGATTTTAAGAAAAATCAGATTTGCACGCAAAGAAATTCGTTAATATTTACACAGATGTAGTTAGTGGACTAAATATTCCAAATCAGTTGTCAAAAGTGTGTCAACGGCAATAATTTGTGTTTTATTTGGTTTTGTATAATGCAGGGTTCTCAATTATTTTAGCTGAAGGCAAGAGAAGCCGAACCTATTTGAAAGTTCCCTACTTGAGGGGCCAAATACACTGATTTCTTATGTTTCCCTTTATATTTTGAGCAAGACGAGGGCCCAACAAAAAATCAAAGCTTGGCGGGCCGGATTGGGGCCAGCGGACCATGCGCCACCTATTGAGAACCCTGTATTAATGACTTTCCAAACAAGCTGGTATTTGGGATAATTAATGATGCATTCCAATTCTGTTTAAACTTTCAAAAAGGGCTTCTATGGCCAAAAAATGACAGAAAGTGGAAGGAGCAGTGGATACTGGGGTCCAACACAAGGGAATTTTATGAATATTCACAAAGGAGAAGATGAATCCCAATATTAAGTCTGATGAGAGAAGACGAGAAAGCCTGATGCTGTGCAAAAATCTTACAGGCTATTTGAATTAAACTATCATATCTTTAAATAGTCCCAAAATGGGGTGTGAAGAAACCTGATAGAAAAAATGAATAGACTACACCCTATCTCACTGTGTCTGCCATTTATTGAGTTTATTGAGGGAAATAGTAGTTCTTGATCATGAAACTAACAAGTGCTTGCTGCCCAAGTGGACTAAGCACGTATTCTACATCTCATGGTACAAAAGAAGCCAGTTAATGTTATGCAATATACGGCATTTTTGGGTAAAGACAACATTAAACTAGAATTTTGTGGTTCGCGGCTTTCACGCTCATTGTATTCAAAGAATATAAGCGTGGGCCACCCCAGGACCTTTGACCCTGGCACATGACATTTTGACCTCATCAACATATGAGGGAATGCATGGTGCACCTATGACACAAGTGTGGTTCCAAGTTGAACTTCAAAGTTTAGGTCAATTTTTACATTTTTAGCCCATTTTCAGCTTGACCTCAATGACCTTTGACCTTTCAACAGACCTTTGACCTCGGCAACATTATGAGGGATCCATTGTGCACCTATGACAGAGTTTGGTTCCAATTGAAGTCTCAACTTTTCAAATTGAGGGTTTAAAAAAAAAAAACTTAATTAGTGACACACCAATCCACACACACAAATACTACATCCACACATACACACACCACAACGGATTGCTAAGTGGTCCTACCAGCTATAGCTGCGTAAAAAAAAAATAAACAACTGTTGTGGACAAACTACAATAAATGACATTCCGATGCTGAACTAAGAGATCATGTTAGACAGGTATTGTAATGGTCATTCCTGATCCCTGTCAGGTATGTTTTAAGAGAAGGGGATTGGTGGGGGAGAGGGGAGTATTCATGCATTTCGTCATGATGAAGCTGTAGGAGCAACTGATGAAGTCCATTAAATACCATACATTATTTTGTTGAAGGGGAATTTTTTTCCTTTTGTTCTGTTCTGTTTTGCTTAATAGGGATGTAAGGGCAGGACCGCCACTAAGTATTTCATAGTCCCAGCAAGCATATCATATAAGAGGACATGGTCGGAGGGTGTTTCTATTGTAACCAGGTGAAACACAAGGGACTGCCCTATTGCAAATCAGTCAAGGCCCTCCATATGTAGGGGGTAATACAGGACACAAGTGCACAGGGGTGGGGGTACAACTACTGGTTGGAGGAGGGGAAGGAGCATGGAGGGACAACATAGGGAGCTGAAGGCGCGGTTGCGGGAGGAGGAGGTCGCCAGGGTAAAAATACATCGTTCCCCGGAACGCATGTATCGCCTGCCATCACAGTTTGTCAACGCGAGTTGTAGTTTGGTGATGTTTGGTAACTTTGGTGACCATAGCATCTTATGCCCCAAAGAAGTATGGTATTGTCCAAATCGTAAGAGTAAAAGTGCGATGCATCAAGTGTCATCACACTGACTGTCAACACGTACTTGTCATCAAGTACACCATGGACAACAAAGATGAAGATGTTCCGTCAGTGGTATACCAGCTTGCATCCATCATGGAAGATACCACTGAAGGTTCAGAATGGAATAACAACTACAAATCATATAAGCCAATTCCATTTAAGATATCATCAGAAAAACTGAAAAAACCTGAAGAGATGGTTCCCAAAATGAACAACAAAATCAAGTTGCCACCACCAGCACTATTTAGGGTAATATAATTAGTTATTTAATGTACTTAATGAAATTGCTTACTTAACCTTTATTATGCAGAGATCGGAGCTGAGGACAAAATTCAAGCGTCACACTTTCTTTGCTGTGAAGCATACAGATGTGTGGAAGAGATTGAATCTGATTATGGACCGATGGGATGAAGGAAAAATTAAAGGCCAATCTAAGAAAGGGAAATCGGCCAAATTCAATAACGGGACGTTCAGTTTTCTGGCTTCCATCCCAACAAGCAGGAGGGCTGACGCATTGGACTCTTTGCTTCTGAGCAGAGTCATACGGATAACTTCGCAGGAGATTCGCTAAGAACACTTAAAGGTAAGGTCATAATGTCAAATAAGGATGAGATACTTCAGTGTCTCCATAAAAAAGAATTCGATACTTCACTACCTAGAGATCCATTCATTTGTGTAGAATTTCAATATTAATTCTATTTGACATTCAACGATGAAAACACCTTTCGTTGTATCTCGCCTTGCATTTAGTTTGATATGCTAACCTTATCTGGTTATATGCAAAACCTTATTTATTGACAAATTGACCATTCACTGTAAAAACTGTGGCTTGGAATGCAACACTGAGGAGACTTTTTCATTTCTGTTGTGCTGGCGCTTAAACTTTTTATGCTTATAGGAAGGAACCATATAGATAGTAAATAACAGCACGGCTCGCAGCAACGTTACCGTAGGCCTACTCGCGATTTCAGTGTTTCCCTTATTCTATTCTTTTCTTTTCAGTGAAATATTTCTGTTAAGACTTTAGTGAAGACAATGAAGCCTTGAAAATGAACAAAAAAGCAAACAAAAAAATAATAATACTAATCGCTAACCAAGGAAAATCCGAAAATATTTTGTGGTAGAATGACTTTGCTTTCTCAATCCAGATTCAACTATCTTTTCTTTTAGTTGGTCATACCCATGACGATAATGATCAGCTTTTCAGCCAGATAGGGGAGCTGCTAAATCAACACGAAGCCGAGATCCTCCCTGAGCTATTGCGGAGTCTTCCAAACGGGGAGGAATTGTATGGAATATACAACATCAAGGAATGGATGGATTAACATCTTAGCAGTATTAAAGGCCACAGCAACCACGTCATTTCCATTTTATTCACAACCAAGATACATCAGGACCCACAAATGTAAAGACGCAGTATAAAAATGCAGCCAAAGATCCATGGTAGAAACTCAGAAACGCGACGAGGGTTTTAGCTAAATTACCCAAATGCGATGTTTCTGCCCTTGGCAATGATCCAGGTACGCCTATTATCGGAGACGCGTTGCAAAAGCTATTGAGGACGAGGTTAGCCAGCGACGCGTGACTATAAGGTGATTCAAACTCCGTCAAACGTGCAGGAATACAAATTGATAGCCTAATGGTGTTCAGAGCTGGGTTTTAATCATATTGTACAGTGTGAGTCAAAATGTTTGTGCCCCAAATATCCTGATTTTTTTCTTGTCAAACCTGTGCAGGTACGTTTAAATGGTAGATACTTCAAAAGTACAATTTAAATAGCTTTTCACAGGATTTGAATTGTTTCATTTGTCAGGCAGCATCAATCTCTTCACTCATTTAAAGATAAAGGCATCGATTGATTTTGTAAAAGTTCTATTGATTTGGCAATTGAAGTGCAAAATTTCAAAGGGATACCTATTGTGTGCTTTACACACTCTGGTGGATATAAAATGGTATAAATGCCCCCTGAGATAACACAGGCCAGTGGGATTAATGCAACAACAACGTGCAATTATATTTTGACTGTTTAGAATTTTTTCAAGGTTTGGAATGAACTTGGTTTTTAACATTAACCTAAGGCAAAACAAAAAAAATATTGAAAAATACACACCAAAAAACCAGTTCAATTTAAGTGATACACCTTAGTTGGCTCTCTTCCAAGGTCAAAGGTCAGTTTTTTGGGAACAATTTTCTTTCATGATGAATATTTAATAATTTGATGCGTCACTGGGAGACTAACGCAACAAACAAGAAAGTCTTTGCTGATCTCGATTTTTCTGGATCCTAGTTTGTGACTTGCACTGTTAACTGTACTTCTCTGCTATAGGTACGGTACTAAAATTGGTTTGCATGCGGCATTTCGGGAGCCCTCTAAAATGAGGCCATTAATCTTGAAATAAAAATGCATACATCTCGGATTTGTGACATGGGTGATTAAGAAGTAAGTATTTGTTAATATTAAAGTTATAAAATTATTTAAAAAAGATTACAAATATTTTTATATTTTTTGATTCATCGGGGAGGGGGGGGAAACAATAATTTTGACTCACCTGTTACAGGAATCACAACCGCCAAGCACCATCCCCTAGATGGCGTACGCTCATTATTATTTTTGTGTCCCCTTAACCCTCGTTTACCGAAGGGGGGGATGTGGTTACCACCACCCTTCAGGGGTTTTTCCCCGGCTTGCTAAAACCCCCTTTTGGGGTGCCAAAATTAAAATTATTTAATGAATTGTCAATGAAGTGCCACTCTTTTTAATCCAAAAACAAACATCACCGGGGTATAGGTAAGATACGGGTTGATCCCAATTCAGTGATGGATGGGGGGGCGGGGGACGGGGGGGGGGGGTGGAAACCACCCCCCTCGGAAGAGAAGTACCAACATGCATCTAACACAACACAGGAAACCTCACAGATACTTGATTTTGGTACCAATAGAAGCTCTATGGATCCTCGTTCCATTGATACCAAAATGAGTTACCAACATGCCTAGCATTAGTCACAATGACGTCATAAAGTTCGCACGTCAGCAAAACTGCATTTCCATAGGACACACACAGTGGAAAAATTCATTTTTTCGCAAACAAGGTAAGGCAAATCAAGATTTTTCATGCGGTTGTTGACTATACTTGATGGGAGGAGGAAATGATAGTTTATATATACCAACATTTTCGAGCTATAATAAGATTAGGTTGAGTCGATAAAATTGCGAAAGATCAATTTTCCACCCCATATATTCAGTATTTTCGTTACTTTCATCAACATTATGGACGTATTGGTGAGTCTAATGGGGGCGTTAGTACTTATTTTGGTCACCATGAAAAGACGAGAAACTCTAAGTATCTTTGGTACCAAATTGTACAGGAAGCGGGGTTGTTCAGTAACGAAAAATCACAGGGGGGTGGTAACACCCCCCCTTCCGCAATTTTGTTACAAAAAATGGGCTCAGGTAGACGAGGGGGTAATGAATAGGCATTCCCGGGACTGTAGTACCAGTATTACCAGGACTGTATTAATTTGTATGTATTTTTTTTATTTTTTTTATATTTTTCACATGAAAGAGTTGTAAACTTAGGATTTTTTGAAAAAATCATATTTGTCCGCAATGAAAATTGGGTAAATTGACAGCTGTACTTAGTGGAAAATAATTCAAAAAATTAGTTGTCAAAGTGTGGTTGTCGTTGATCTATAATTTTGTTTTATTCTAATTTTGTCATAACATAAAGGAGACTTTCAAACAGCTGTGTGGAAGTAATTAGTAATTAAAGAGGCGTCGTACCTACACACACAATTTCCAGTCAGTGCAACAAAGTCGTATCCTACCAGCAAGAAATTTTATTGCAACTCAAACAGAATTCCAATTTTGAGTGCACAAAAGTCCTATCTAAACCTAATTAGCCTAATAACTCTCAATAAATTGAGGCGTCACTTTTGACATGTTTATCAAATGATTAAAAAAAACAAAAAAACCGAAAATTAAAAAAAAAACTCAATTTAGCCAAAAAGTCATTTGTGACTTGGTTTCACTCACATAAATTATACTTTGCCTGCCAAAGAAACTCCGCTCTTACTCTTATAACAAAACATGATCAAATGATTGGGGATATTCAAAATGAAAATACCAATGTGCAGTCTCCAATTTGCAGCTGGTGAATAACTAATAATTTTGCTTCATCTAGGCTTGCTGCCACCCAGGAGATCCTATCCGTGCTTTGTTTTGAGATTTTTCGTTAAGTTTCATGGTAGCTCCACATGAAATGTGGGCTCCATAACCATGGTTTTCAGTGCAACTTACTATGAATGTGCAGGCTGATGAAGGGTATTCAACAATCAAACCAATATGAATCAAATGGTGCATTCTTTAATAAAGCAAGAACCTACCTCATTTTTTATAGTTTGTATATTGTAAAATGTTCAATATAAATGTAGTCGTAAGTAATAACGACCAAGTAGTGCCATTGTTTGGAAGTAACATCTGGAGTATATCTTTGAACATTTAGTTCCAGATGGGTTGGTACATTTTTGTGACCCCATTTCTCTGCACGCCTTTTATTCACCCCTTTGTTTCTTGCACCCACTTTTTGCCCCTTTATTTTAAGTGTTTTTTTTAATTGATAGAAGATAGTACATGTATGCCATATCACCTTCATTTCTGTTTGTGATCTGAGCGACAAAAACAAGTTCTCATGCCAGAGGGTAATCAATTAAAAGAAACATTTTTTAAAAACACATTTCCACTCGTACATTCTTGCGCAATAATGTGTTTTCAAATTTTAAAATTCTTTAAATTAGTCGTTTACTCTCGTTTTCGTTTTTGACTGGACATAGAATTGCAGTCATTTTTTTAGTTTTTATGATAAGCGTTGTAGAAAAAGACTATAAAAACTTTGGGTTGCCTTGTGGGGGACTATGGGAAAAACGTGGGATTTGATCACAGGAGTTTGAATTTTCGTCACAGCTGATGCCAGCTTGCATATTGATACCGATATTCGAGTTTTATCGTGGTTTGTTTTGTGTTTTGCTACATTTTCACTCAATTGGTATCAACGCACGGACCGTGCTCAAACAATCCAACTAGAAGATTTTGGAATTAGGTAAGTCATTATTTTGTGCAAATTGTGTGGGAATATTGTAGCTGTCTCGCATCTGCACGTCCCACACACTTGCTTGTTGTAGGCTGCTATTGTAGGGACAAGGATGCACATGTTGACAATATATCGCCGAACATATAGTAAAAATGTCTTTCGCCTATTAATCAGTCAATCAATTAATTTGATGTTAATATATGATTGAGGTAACAGTGGCCGTGGTGTAACTATTCTTTTAACTAGTCGGGGTCAGAAAAAACACTGGGGGTGCAGAGGAAAGAAAAAGTCGGGTGCGAAAAGTGGGGTCACCGAAATGTACTAACCCTTTCCAGATCCTTGTAGAAGTACGGGAAGGATGCAAGAAAAAGCAAATCGAATAGAAGTGAGTACTTTTCTCATGGAAATTTAGTTTCAACATGGATCTTACAATATCAGGGGTTGGTGTTCTGCAAGGTGAGACTCTAAAATTAGTCTTGGGTTTAAACTAGGGTAAGTCCTACAAGAGGGGATCTTTTTTCTTGCAACATACTCTGAATTGTAACTGTAACAGGTGAGAAAATTCCTTATGGATGGGCCAAACGGCCCATCCATAAGGAATTTGCTCACCAGTTACATTTAAAGACACACTATGCAGTGATTTATCCGAAAGATGCGAAAATAGTTGCATAATTAGCTACGAAGAGTTCAAAAGTGAAGAATAAAAGTACTAAAGTATTTGAGGTGACCTTTTCCAACTGAAAAATTAACAGACAAAAAAGGAAGGACAGAAAAGGAAGCAAAGGCAGTGTTCAAAGATCCGAATCTCCATCATTTACCGGCCATGCAGTGTAAAAGGCGGGGAAAAGTGCGACGTCTTGGTTCGCTGTTGTGGAGCTTCCCCTGGTGCGCCCTTTTTGATGTTGACCCCCAGGGGGAGTCCGAGCTGTCGTGATTGTCTCTGTAGGTTGTTCGTTAGGTTTCCTTGGTTGCTCGCCGTGTCTGTTGGTGTTTTGTTTTGCTGTGAAATCAAAAAAGTGACTTTTTTACTTCCAAAAAATGTGCCGATTTGCGGTTGAGCACAAATTTATCTTAGGTAAACCCAGTGTATACTACCATAGGAAAAGTATAAATATTCTGAAAGGAAAGTCACAAGGAATTCAAAAAATGACACTTTTTTCTGTAGGGTCAATGGTTAGGAGCTATTGCTAACAGAGTGAAGAAGAAAGAAAAAAATTAATGAAAAATTTGTTGAAAATAATTGAAAATATTTTATTTTTTGTCTTAACACCTACATTAAAGAAAACACTATATTTGGACATTTAAACAGACTTAGAGCTTTCTTGAAAATATCTACTTTTACGATTCTACATCCTAGAGATTTTTTTGCCCAACATGTTTTCGCTATGTTTTCGGATATAAGGAAATATCGAACATATTTTGAAAATTGTAATTAAAAAGCATGTTACTTTGTAATTCACTCCAGTAATATGATTTTTTGCAAGGAATAAACCCAATTATAGTCCCTTTTGAAACAATCGCACAGTTTAAACCTATGAAAATATCTGAAGTCATTGGAAAAATGGAAGCACATGAGTCGCATTTCATCTACTGACTATAAGCTACGCTCCTGGTGATTTCTCTTGTGATTGTAGGTCCACACCTTACATACAAGACACTTTCCTTGGGCACTTTTAATTGACTTCATTTGCAGTTTATTATATAACAACCATCTCTTGTGGTTTTTGTTAGCATAGTAAGAGCCTTGATAACTTTGGCAACAGGAAGGAACTGAGTGTCCATATTATCGAGGCATGGGTAGTTCGGTTCAGTTCAATCATTGCCAGTCTGAATAAATGAAAAGACAAACTTTTACTATGGGGGAAAACATAGGTGTGTTTTTCTTAGTACATGGATTAATACTATTTACAAAGTCACAAATGGACCTTGAATGATTTCACTAACCAAGTACACATCAACAGCAAAGAAGCAAAGAAATGTTGCAGATTTGCCGCATTAACCCTCAATCGCTACCTACTTCAGGATTCCACAAACTAAAACTTAACTTGTTATTATACTTACAATCAATAAATACATTTTTTTTTACTGACCATCCATGATCAAATAAACTCAAAATTAGCTTGTATTCAAACTTTAAGGGTGTGGATCTTAAGCTATGGGTCTTCAGCAGACCGTTTTTATTTTAAATTTGCCACATGGGAGCCACAGCGTGGTGAGCCACGGCGCCTCGCTCAATATTTTTCACCTAATGACCTAACTCTAGAAGTGTACATGGTGTAATCAAAACTTTAGGCATCGTTTTAAAGAGCTGCAATACCTTTAATTTATTTGATATGTAATTGCCTATTAGACATCACCGATGTGTAAAAAATTGAACCAGAACACTCAAAATCTGGCGCAAAGTGTCACGGCATCCTCAGTATCAATCATGAGTTCAAACGCATGGCTTTACGTGTTGTAGAAAGTGGTCCGTACGGACAGTATGACAAATTTCGTTGTGCCTTATAGGTTCCTTGTGGTCCTATCATTTGCAGGTATGTTAGGATCCTGTACTTGTTTACAAATACAAAAATCTGATTTTTGATGATTTTTGATTTTCTGATTTATAAAAATCGCTGATAGTGTCTTTAACTTTCACAGTATTTGAAAGGATTTAAAAGCGGCCACTCTTGTAGAACTAACCTGGTTTAACCCAGGTCTTAAGTTAAGGGGGGTTCTCATTTCAGAATACCAGCCTCAGATTTTAGCAATCCAGAGGGCGGCTTTTGAATTTGGTATCAAAGAGATTTCAACCAGAAAAACGAGAGAGATGCAGGGGGGTGGAGCAAGAGGTACAGTCTTGCAATGGACTTCCCTGCCATTACAGTCGGCAGGGTATCGTATATGGCATGTTTCTTTTTTTCTTTACCACAGCCATTCAAAAAAACGATTGTGTTTCTGTCTTCTTCTGGAAACCATATGTTATAATGTTACTCAAAGGCACATAGCCCAATTTGATGAGTACCAAGATGATCAATTGAAGGCGTCAGATGAGAGAAGTTTAGGAGGGGGGGTAGTAAGGGAAAGCAGGCAGCAACGGTTACATGTGGAGCCGACATATATGACAGGAAGAAAGTCGCTAGTTAGAGAGCTTTTTCCCCAGATGGGAATTCTTCATTTTATGGCTCATAATAACCAATCCCATGATGGGAAGTCTGCAACATGCCCCTAACTTGACCTGAATCTTTTGAAGCTATATGGTCGGGTGCGAAGAGAGGGCCAGACTGCGAGATCCTACCAGAGATCATAATGATACCTAGGGATCGTCAGGAAAGTCATCCAGGGGGGAAGTGACTGGTCTCCTGTGGATTTAAGTGAGGATTGAGGACAAGGCCAGGGAGGAGAGTTTTGTATGCAGCAGGAGAAGATGGAACGAAAGGAGTAAATGAGCAGACTAGGGTGTGTTATGTGGGCTTAAGTAACCTTAATTGTTTTCGCTGCCTGAGATCTTGGTTATTAAGCTGATTTCCGGTTTTTAAATGGTGGATGGTCTTCGTGTGTTGTGATAACTTGCCTTGGTATCGTTACAGTCGCCGGGGTTGTGTCCCAGGGGCTTTTATTGGTGTAGGCAATGGTGGTAGCTAATTAGATAAGTTCACCTTCATAGATCCGGTGTGGGGAACCCACAAACATTTCATGAAAGAGACCAATTTATCTCTCATTTTCGCTTGACACCTTGACTATATGCATACACAATTCAATGACTAATTAAAAGTTCAAAATAAATAAGTCCCCCCCCCCTGACAAAAGGTACATTTTCTGGAAAAGGTTAAGGATCCTTAACCCTGTGACATAAAAATGTAACTGTTATAAAAGGTTAACTACAAGTTTACACAGTGTAATGTCAAAAAAGAAAAATCAACCAATAGTTAATCTGCGCCTGGAAATAATGACGTCCACTTTATAAAATTTGATGACGAGATTAACACAGGACACTTTCGTGCATTGATTTAAAAAATCGAGAAGGAAATCCAGGACGGAGAAGTACCAAAGGCCTAGTACAACAAAGGAATACCAAATACATGATGTTGGTACCAAGATAGGCTCTGGTCATCTCTTTCCCCATTGATTAACCACAATGAGTTAAAACATGCCTCGATAAGTTTAGGTGACGTTATAAGTTAACATGTCAGCACAACTGTCAATTTCCATAGTACACGTGTTAGTAATAGGAAAAAGTGTGTTTTTTCACAAAAACGGTTGGATTGGAATATCCGATTTCCCACACGGTTTTTGCTCTTTCATGGGATATGACTAGTTTATACTCAGAGAGTTGTAGTGCTACAATGTTTTTTTTTGAGTCGCGACAAATTGCGAAAATATCAATTTTCCACCCATATCCATTACTTTTTTTATTTCCTCAACTTATGATGTATAGTGACATCAAATGGGAGGTTGGGTATTAATTGCTACAAATGGAACGAAGAAGAAGAACTCTAAGCTATCAGTTGGGTACCAAAGTTATGGGAGGGAATCAGATGTCCAGTAATAGGGGGAAAGAATCTTTAAGAAATCTTTAAAAACTTGATTTTCTCGACTGTAAAGCCCTCTATGCCAAAAAAAGTGCCATTTTTTATTTGTCATCCAAATTTAATAAATGACGTCGTTTCAGGGACGCAAGGTCAACTGCTGTGGTTTGAAACTTTTTTGGCCAGTTAAATGCGTAACATTTCCGGTACAATTTTCATTTTTGTAACAGTTAAGGACCTACACCTTTATGTCTAGAAAAATGCACATTGCCAGGGGGACTACTTTTTTGAACGTATACATGCATAGTTAGCCTCCTAAGTTCGTTGACAAGGTAAGACTATGACATGAGGAATTTGAAGATTTGATAGATAACCCCACCATGGATGGATCGTCCGACCACGATATAGTCACCATTATTTCTCGGGTCAAATCGGCAGTCAAGAGAGGTGACCGCAATCTAGCATATCTTCAAACGCCAGCAAGTGCCAAGCCTCCTGCCTATACAACAGACAGCACAAATGCCCGCTGAATATAATTCTGTAGATGACATATGCTGCTGAATATAACCTCCAGTGACCTTTTAGGTCATATAGGATTGAAATTGGCGGCTGGTCAAATCAGTGAGCCTTAGACGACACATGCATGACCAAGCCGTAATTCAAATATATTGCAGACAACCGACTGAACATATCTTTAGATGACCTATGCGACCTGAATATGACCTTCAATGACCTTTAAGTCAGATAGGCTTGAAAAGTGGGGGTCAATCAGTGAGCCTTTATAGACGACATATGACCAGCCGTAATTTAAAGCTATGATCATTTTAAGGTCACTGAAGGTCATATTCAGGTAGCATAGGTCATCTAAAGATTATTCAGCAGTGGTCAGGCATATAACTTCACTTATATACCTGACAAAACCGCTGAATATATCTTTAGATAACCTATTGCGACCTGAATATAACCTCCAGTGACCTTTTAGGTCATATAGGCTTGAAATTGTTGGCTGGTCAAATCAGTGAGCCTTAGACGACACATGACCAGCCGTAAATTTAAAGCCTATATCACATTAAGGTCATTGAAGGTATACTCAGCGTCGCCATCAGGTCATCAGCGGCTGGTCAGGCATATAACTTAAATTATACCTGACAAACCCTAGGAGTTCTTGGAGTCCAAGTCACGCATATCCATCTCTTTTGTCTGCAATTTAATAGAGACCTCGCCCTTGCTTAAGGTAGCATTATCAGGCTATGGGACCACTAATGATTTCATTCAAAATTTAGGTTATTTTTGACATTTCGCCAAAAGAAAACCTCCCATGCTCAATTTTCAAAATTTTTCTGAAAGGCGTTTTTCAGATATTAAGTTTTTGTGTGATGTGCCGATTTCCCCTAGCCTTTGTACCGGGACTGATTTTGGGCCCATGCTCTAAATTGACCAAAAATGGTTAAATTACATAAACTGTACTTTATTCTCTATTTATTTATTAAACTTCTAGATGTTATGGGACACTAGTTTAAGTTGCAAGTGCTTGCAAATATAACATAGATTACATGAAAATTTTGTTGTCGTGCATCACTTTTAAATAGCATGTAAAGCCAGGTGATGTTAGTACTTCTGTCAATGTTGTTAATTCTAGCCACACTTAAATGAGTAAACTCTTCTGATTTCTAGAAGGAACTTACAATTAGTTGTGACAATAGGTGTCATATGAAAGAGATTAAATTTGAGGAGGGATGGAGATTCATAATGTCACATGCTTTTATAAGTGGGAAATTGGTTAAAACAAACCATGTAGTTTCCATGGTAACACATTTTTAATATTACAAAATCAAATATCATTTCATTTCATTTGTACAGGAAGTACTGCGAAAATATTTCTAATGTCCCGGTACTTGATTACGGGTAAAAGCCAAATAGTTATATGTCATACTTAAATCTCACTCTAAAGTCTCATTATGCACAAGCTGTTGTTGCCCAGATGCAACTGAATCTCACCTGTCTCACTGGGAATATTGGGTTTGACTATAGAGGTGAATCTCCTGGGGCACTGATTTCGGCAGTGAGACAGAGGAGATTTGGTTTTTTTGTGGGTAGGGTTAATGTCACTTTTGCTTTGCAAGCTTACATTAACTCTTTCATCTTTTTATATAATTTCAGCCGGGGTATGGGGGATATGCGAAGGCGATTTCAAAGTGAGTTGACCCATAAACTAGAGGAGACAACAAGCCCTCAATTGAGAAGGAAATGGCTGGACACATTCAAATCGGTGAGGTCCAGAAGCACCATCGATGATATCCAAGTCAAGGCAGATATAAGACATTTACAGAAGGCTTTTACAGGAGTACCACTGTAGTCGAAGAAGAGGACGACCAGTAAAAAAAATGTATTACTCATTAGGTTCTGTGAAGAAAAGAAGAAGGACGAGGGAAGATTTACATTATTTACACCGATGTAAGGTATACTAAGAGAGTGATTTCAGAATTGAAGGAGAACAAATTTTTAGTATTGCACCATTTTAGATACACTGCGAGGAGCTAAAATTTTGTTCCTTCACTGAAAACTGTTATAGGGTTCTCAATATTACATGTAAAAAATTGATGGTGTCCATTTACTCTAGTGATGAGCCGAGCCACCTTGGCGGTACTGCCGATCCCCGCGATCTATAATTACATTCGGCGAATCCAATATGAATCCGATATTATGTGGCGCGCTTTTTTTGCGCCAAGCGTGTGGCACAATTGAGCAAGATTATGATGATAAAGTTAATATATCGATGATATTGATAATATAGGACAAAATTAGTAATGTAAGTTTAATTTGACATGTTAGCTTTGTAACAGTTTTGGAAACATGACCTTAGCGTTCATTTATTCTTCATTTTTGAAATTGTTGGGACCTGATTTTTTCATAGTGATAACAAGGGTAGATCGGCGGTAGTGGATTTTCCCGATCAAGCAAATAGAGGACCCGATCAGAGCTACCGATCCAGATTGGGTAACAATAGTTTACTTTATAGTATGTATAGGCAACTTCACGGTAACTCATGCAACGCTTGTTAGCACTATGTATCTTTACATTCTTAGGCTCCAGCTTTTTTTTTAAACTCAAACACCAAAAATAACAAATTTTGTAATTTTAATACACAACATTCAAGGCTAGATCCTCATAGGGTTGTATGTATAATGAACATGTAATTGTACGTATGGGACCAGCTCTGTGTGGAAAAATGTGGTAACTCATGCATGAGCGAGGAAAGGGAAATGCGCTTAAAAAATCACTCATTTTAATGGTCTCCCTAAAACACACAACACTATAGTCTATACTGTGGTCGGCATGTCATAAGTTGCGGGCATACAAAAAGGGTGAAATCTCAAACTACTTAGTTGCCAGGTAGACAAGGATGTATATATTTATATTAATTTTCCTGAGATGGCCAGGCACGATAGGTGAAAGTGTTGAAAAAACCCCCTGTGCGCTTGGCCGGAGTTGAACCGGGTCGGTTAGGGCTTCGCATTACATGCAACAACGCTATTACACCGACTGAGCTTCAAGCAGGGTTGGTAGAAGAGCGTAGATCTTTACATCCTTGTAGTTTAGATTTTCAAAACAATGTAATGTATCTGTTACAAATATACAGTTCTATTGCGATCCGCTGGAAAGCGAAGGACCACCTTTCGAACCTAACACCCATAGATGATCTACGCTATTAGACCAACCATGCTTGATAGCTAAGTCGGTTTAGAGAGCTCGTGCATGTCAATACGAAGGTCGCCGGTTCGGAAACAAATCCGGCCAAGCGCAACATGGGGTTTTTTTTTTCAACACTATCGTTGCCAGGCATCTCCAGGGAAAAGATAATAAAATAATACATCCTTGTTACATGGAGAACTAAGTAGTTTAGAGTTCAAACAAAAGGTAATGTATATGTTAAAGTACAGTTCTGGATGCTATCCGCTAGGAAAGAGAAGGACACCTTCGAAACCTAACACCTATAGATGATATCTATCTATCTTCTACCAACCCTGCTAGATAGCTCAGTCGTTTTGTAGAGGCGTGCATGTAATACAAGGTCGCCGGTTCGAATCAGGCCAAGCGCCCATGGGGTGGTTTTTCTTTCTAACCTATCGTGCGCTGGCATCTCCAGGGAAAAAGATTAATAAAATATACATACAGCCTGTCTCAAAAAAATGGTACAATCAAAAACAGATTTTTTTCAAATATAATTTCAAACATAACAAAAAGGGTAAGTTTTTTGTACATCACATTAAAGAGAAAATACCAGACTTTCCGGATTTTGTATTTCCTTCCATTTTGCTTGTTCAATCGAGAGATAACTCAGTTACGCGGAACACCAACAAAACGATGTTTGTGCCACGTTCTGGGTTGGTGAAAACGGTGAACAATTGTTAAACATAAGTATTCACACTTGAACAGATATGAAAATCTTTAAAAAGGCATTAGCTCATAAAGAAACTCTAAAAGATACGAAAACCGCTAACGTAATGGTGAAGTTATGTCCAGTAAGTTATGGCTTTACGAGAAAGTGATTAACATTCGACAACTGTTGTTTGTGAAAACTTAGAAAGGGAAACCGAATGAGGTACAGCTGGCGTATACCACCGGGGAGGAGAGTTTTATGTCTTGAAGTATCATGAAACGCAATTCCTTACCAACACTTGATACTTTGCTTCCAAATTCAAATTTGTGGTGACTTCAAAACAATTAGTAAATGAACAAAGATATGTCGGAATATTGTAAACGTTTCTTGGATTTTGGAGTATGTTTATTTTTGGTTGCAATTACATTCTTCTGGCATGATGTAACAGCTACCATTTGCAATAAATTACCAAAGTTGCATTCATTGCCGTGCATGCAGTGAATATTGTATTGCTTATTATTTATGAAAAGGAAGATATTTACATTGAAACTGAATGATTTGATTATTAAACGTGTGTCGATAAAACTAGACTTCTTTTGTTATTTGAATCTCGTATGTTTTGTTCTTTCAAGTTGCAATCTTTGGAGCTTCCAAACAGCCGACTGCTAAACTGAGCGAAGAACTCTGCCCATGACCTTAAAATTATTGGCATAAAATTGATTTTAGTATATCGCACTAATTGATTATATCTCTGGATTGACAAAAAGCAAATACGATGAAACAACACACATTGGAAGCCTGGTTCTTTGTACTTTAATATTATACCAAGTAAGTAAGTAAGAGTGGCTTATTATGACAATTTATATTTACCATTTTTTTCTGATTGTACCATTTTTTGAGACCGGCTGTACAAAAGGGTGGCGGGAATTACACTTTTCACAGAAAGAATCTAAAAATTAGGCTTTTAATTAATCTTTAAAATTATATATAAAAAACCCTTTTAAACCCAAAAATCCAATTCAAATTTGTATCACGATAACCGCGGACTTTGGCCGAATCGATTAAAGTATGTAGGGTGTGTGCTTCTACGGCCGATTGCCAGAATTTTTGTTGTGAACTTCTACTGGGAAAACAATAACCCGCGCTGCAGCGGCTCTTGGTTAAAAAATCACGGGAAAACTGTTGAATTCTGAACCATGAGGGGGAGTACTTAATTTGACAATAGATAAGAGACTACCCATATGGTATTTAAGGGTTCTAAAAGCTGTATATAAGCAATTACAATGAACTAAAACAATCATTTGAAACTAGAAATAGTTTTATTTTACCCAAAATTGGTTTAAAATGAAAAACGAAATGAAAAGGTTGGATTTAAATCAGTGATTTTATAAAAAAAATCATTTGATTTAAATCGCTATTAATTGGTGAATTAAATCAAGGTGATTGAAATCAGAAATCAGCCAACCCCCCCTGAGTACTAACTACCCAGTTCTGGCTAAAATCTAACAGACGGTGCCTACAACGCATGTTTGAGGTGTCATTACAAACACTTACATTACAAACTCAAATTTTCATTTTTCTTTTTACTTTATATGAATTCAGAATGGCTAGAGAACTCATAACAGAACCGCAGAAAACCTAATGTATTCATGGTTGCAAGCCTTCGCGAGTGATTTTTTTTAGAGACCGAAGGGAAGAGCAGTCTCACTCCTACTAGACGAAATAGTCAAAATTGTAGCCCCACCCACCCATCTGCGTCCTCCTACTGGATCTACATCCCGTTCATTTATCGTCCATGTAGAATTCGGGTCCAGAGAACTTTCTACTCTTCAGTCTGTCTCTATCACCGACCATAGGTCAGATTAGTGATTGTGTTCAACGAGGGACCATGCCTCCATGACACGCTGTGAAAAAACTGTCTAAGTTAAACCAAGGACCTCGCCATCTCACCTCCCTTGTTACAGTACAACGAAGTAAATGATTATGGTTCACCAGACGTGAGAGTAACAAAGTAGTTCATCCAATTCAAGCACTATTTCAGGTGTCAAAATCAGCGGTCGGGAAATGGTACCGGAAAAACCTTTCAAGCTATCTGATGTCTATGTGTACTTTCGCAAGGCTTTTGCTGACTCCGCCGATAATATTGCGTGAGGTCATAGATAAGAAAGGAACAAAGATAAACCATCAGAATTAATAAAAGCCATGTTAGTCGTATTCCTTACCAACCGGAATTCACGGGTTGTTATATCAACCGCAGTGAAAGATCGTTTTGGGAAAGTAAGCAGTGTGAAGGCAAACCAAGGCAACGTCCACATTTAAAAACTGTGGGATAAATGACTATATATACAAATATGACGGTTGTGAGTAATTCACTAGAAATTTCCAAACTCATAGATAAAATTGCAGAAATAATAACTTCTGGGATCAAGGGTTTTAAGTGTGTAGCCAGCTCTCCAACACGCAAATTCTTATGCCATTATTAGATACACCATATTTGAGTACCTCTAGAGGGAACCACATCAGAGTATCCGTTAAGTACCTCCAGAGGTACTCTGCAGGTACAAGTTTATGGCGCAGGGTGGCGATTCATGGCGCATGCCATATTCCGAAGAACAAGTTTTGTTAACGTTTTCTCTGTGCAGGTATTTGGTTTTTGTTCACTAAAGGATCTGAATCTAATTTGTAAACTGTAATCTATCAAAGACCATGTTACGTAACGTCGATGGTAATTTCCCTCCCCCGTTTCTTGGGTAACTCATGGAGAAAATGTCTCCTTTCGTCAATGTTTCAAGGATTCACACTTTTTAGGCCCTGTTTAAAAAAAATATGTCTCAAAGCCCATGCGCGCGTCTGTTTTTCGTACGTGTCCACTTCTGCTGAAACAGCAAGTTATTATTTTTTTCCTTTTTTTAAAGTATCCTGGTGCTTAGTAACATATTTTTATTTTCTACTAAATACACTAAGAGTATATTGACATCATAATTGTGTGTATCTTAAAAATAATAAATTTAAATAAAATAAAAAACAGGGGCTCATCCAGCATTTCGTTTTTCAAAACGTCATGGTCTTGAGAACATAACTTTGTTTTATGGCCTTATATATGCATCATATTTATACATTTTAAAACTACAATTAATATATGCACATCATATTTATCATATTTATACATTTAACTACAAATTCTTGAATTATTTTTACCCAAAATTAGGTATTTTAAGGGGCAATTCCATGATCCGTGGACAAATGAGAAACTAGAAATCAATCATTTCGTACACATTGTTTATCATATAATTTGTAGCAAATTAAAAGGGACCAAAGATCTTTCACCTTAGTGGTATACCAATAAGATTTTAATATGGTTTAGTGTATTTTTTAATCAAAAAACATTTTTAGGCCAATAAAAAGAAGTGTTTGCTGGTCCACAAGCACTCTGTTGAAGTTTGGGCGGTCGTTCGGGAAAACTTTTTTTTTAATTTTATTTTTTTTTTAATTTTACATTGCTAAAATGTATAATTTAGGGTCAAAATATAAAAAAAAAATAGGTGGTCTGATAACAAAATATAATAAGCAAGTATGACAAAATGGTTTTTAAAATGATTAAACAGAGCAATCTAAAAATGTTTTGTCAAAAATTGTACAGTAAATAGAAAAAAAAACAAAAAAACACTATTTTGTGATTTAAAACATTGGAAAAAGAAAAAAATAAAAAACTTAAAAATCTTTTTTTCTTAAATTATTGATATCCGATCACGTCTTTATTGTTACAAACCTTGGGTTGTTTTGAAATCGAAACCAGACCATGGTTTCTATTTTTTTTAAATAGTAATCCAATGATGCGGTATGAACATGGGTTCCTCTCCATCACCTGAAGGACACAAATGTGTCGCAGCAAAGAAACGGATAGGGCCTCCTTTCTCCGAACCAACATATGTGTTAAATATATTTAATATAATCCCGCCACGAAATCTAACTGAAAGGCTTGTAATGAAACCTGCATTAGTATTATCTGTTGCTCCCCTCTCTCTTGTCACTAAACCAGGCCAAAAAAGTCGTGGCCAAGTTTTTGACGCACATATTCCCCATATATACATAACTAAACATATTATTTATCCACAATCATACATCGGTATAAACAATATGATATATAATATTGTGTATACATGAAATATAATGAAGTGGAAGAGTACTGGAAAGTAAGCCGAATAAAGGCCTGTCACGTCCCGACTCTGTTTCTATTAATTAATTTGTAGTTAGAAAGGAGTGACTTGTTATAATTAAATTTAAACGAATGAGTATTTGAGTTTTTAACATTTGATGGAATGTTATTCCATTGTTTAACCCCATTGTAAGATATAGATTACCACTAAATCCAAGTTTAACTATAGGTATTTGAAACATATGTTGCATGTCGTAGAATTAAGGTGATTTGTAGCATTTGTTACCATAAACATGTGGTCAAATGTGGAGGGAAACTGGTTGTTGCTGTAATTTGTAACATGAGGTTCCAATATAGTTTACACAAATCCATATTTTAGTTGTTATATTTAACAAACAAAGGATTAGGATGCACTTCTGTAACAGGTTGCTCATTGCTCTCAGTGCACGCTTTTGCAGTATTTGCAGTTTTTCCATTTCAGTGTCATGCACTTGCCATAGCAGTGATACCATATGGATAGTGAGAGAAACAGTGTGTTATTGAGAGGACTAAGAAGTGCAGTTTAAGGTAGAAAGTGCTTTACTTTATATAAAATTCCAATATGCTTGAACATTTCTTTCCTAACTCGTCTATGTGATTTTTCCAGGTTAGAATTTGGTCGATAGTGATTCCTAAAAAATTTAAAAAGCATTAACTTGATTTATTTTGGTATTATCGATGGAGATATTCATAAGAGTTATTGAATTTTGTTTTATTGTGGTGCCAAAAAGCTCTAGTAGTTTTTTAAGATGAGTGAAAAGGTTAGTTGTTTGAACAGTGTTAGTTTACTATACCAATATTCCATATTGTTATTTAGTTTGTCTAATATCATGATGTGATGTAAATGCACGATATCTTGCATATAATATAAAAGACAATTCTTGAGCAGAATATCTATTTCAAATTGTTTACATGATTCATGATGTTGACCACTTTGCTTGTTCCTCTGCCTGCAAAATGACACCACTCACGTTCAATCGGGTGATTATTGACTGGTAGCTCTCATGGATAGCGTGAAAGGTTACACTTACAATGTGCCAAAATCGACTGGGATCAGCATGTGCCTTTTTTCTATTGGAAAGTTGTTGTTAATGTGCGAGAAAATTCCATAATTGAAGCTAATCGAGGTAACTGTGTATGTTACCATTGCCCAATTCAACACCAAGTTCAATTACGATTCAATTTGGCACATTTTGAGTGGAACCTTTCAAGCTATTCATGGGATCTACTCAATAATTTGTCAATAATCACCCAGGATTGGACGGGAGTAGTTGGTGTAATTGCAGCAAAAGGAATGGGCAAAATGATCAACATCATTTATCGTGCAACAATGTTTGGAATATATGGGAAATAGGTGCGTAAAAAACTTCCAAACTTTTTTTGACAGTTCTTGCATGGTGTTTGTTTGTTTTTGTAAATGGACATTAAAGACATTTAAATCAAAATATATTTAAATTAAAGACATTTAAAAATCTAAAAACCAAATATTGAAGAGTTTGGTTGAGTCTACATATTTACTTTCGAGAGAAAACACGATTTTGATACAGTCCTAATAAAAATTTACCGATTCAATTTGTTTGGTCCTTGTACAAGTTAAAAAAATAAAGAATACATAAGAAAACAGTAATGTTTGGCCTCAAGCACTTACATTTAAAAATGCATCTGGCCTCAACTAAAAATATTGAGAACCCTGTTAGTACAGTGTTGTAATGCTAAAAATAAACATTTTGATTAAAGATACCCTTTTACCAGGGACTGGAGTTTAAAAAAACACAGGTGTGCTGCAACCCTGCACACCTGCCGATAAAGCCGAGGCGTTTTGGTGTGATGCAAATTACACACCTGGGTAAGCCGAGGTGTGGTTTTTCCAAAGTTGGTAATCTGCAATTGGTGCACATTCGACGAGAATCAGATCGATTTCTCGCCAACCGATTCTCGTAACATTCCCCCGATAATGAGAATCAATTTCCCTCACTTGAACTGTGTACACAATTCTCGTTTTATTAATTTTTGATCTTCTCGCAAAAAGCGGACGAAAGCCTCAGGTGGCCCAAGCTGACACTGAAGTCTCCTCCAACCATAAGTAGTTGTGAGCTGGGACTGTAGAAGTTGTATGTGAGAGTTCTGTTAGAAAGAAATAAAAGTAAAAGACACCATATGGGTTTTAAGATGATTTCTAACTCGGTGAAAAAAGAAAATGAAATACAAACTTTATTAGCTTTATCCTTAATCCTATTCTATCTGTGATTGGTGGTCGTGTCCGTTCTTAACTGCACAATGTGCTGCCATTTCATTAATTTCAGAACCAGATCCGTTGGGAGTGGGAAGGCAGAAGGGTCCGAGGCAGAGAGTCGTCCAAGAAGCAGAAGGGTCCGAGCCGAGGGTAACGTCCAATGCGGCTGCAAGGCTCCGCATCTAAGAACCATAGTGAAGCACCAACCCGGCCACCACTCAGATAAGGTACCGTATTCGTTCGCAATAAGCTCAATAGGTCTCATATTATTCTTGCACCTGTTACAACGAACACAAAGAGCCCCATACTCTATTCAATATTTGTCATAGAATTACATGGGAGTTTGGTATCCTTGTGTTTATTCACCCCATTTCCTTTAAATTTTCTGAACCAGATCCAACAAGAATTTCATGTTTGGTAACGTGGATTTTCAAATCAGGAACTGGACTGAGGTTTATGAAGCAAATAGTTCAAACCAAAGCAGATAATTTTCTATCAATGCTGAAGAGGCATAACAACCATTCTTTCGCCACCAAGACAGGCAAGCGCTAACATTAAGAAAACCATGGATAACTGACCGTGTTAAATCCCCCTAATTGCTCAAAGACAGAAAGCATTTGCCGTGGGTGATCCCAGAGTAAGGCTAAGGAATAAAGTCTTCGTAGTCAAAAAGTCTAAACTCACCCTACACAACCTCAAAAGATCAGAAAACTTCAAAAGTCGAACCCGGGACCCTGGGAGGTGGCACAAGGATTAAGAATCTTTGCTAACAAACAGAAAAAGCTATCCCAACCATCCACTTGGCCCTGGTGTAAGGCAACTGATCATGCTGCAATTGCCAATGCAATTAACACAAATCTGGCTAGCTTTTCCCAACTCTCAAGAGCCACTTTATTTGAGAGAGGCTTGCCTTCTTATCGTCCTTGTCCTGATCCACCTCCTTGGGAAATCTATGACTGAGAAATTTATCTGCATCTAAGCAAGGGGGCCCAGATGGTTCCCCCCCAAAGTTTGTTGAAGAAATTGCATATGAATTGAGTAGGGGGCCTTGACTGATAGCATAAATGCTTCTCTGAGTCAGATGCAAAGTCCCACCAGTGAAAGAGGCCAATGTCATTCCTATCCCACGCAACCCACGCCCTCATCGACAAACTACGGTCCTGTGTCTTTAACATGGTACCTTGGCAAATGTCGCTGAGAGCAGGGTGTTTGCAAATGGATCACTGATCAAATTCACAACCTAGGATTGACACCAGACAATATGGTGTGGCTCAAAAGGGTGTCTCAACAACCACTCACTGTTTGATTGATATTTATACCCAATGATCTCAGGAGCCAAAAAAAAGTGGGTACATCAGCATTCTTTGGTGCTTACTGATTTCTCAAAGCATTTTATTCTGATTGATCACACAAAATTGCTGTGACCAAATTGTTGAGCAATGAATGCTCGCCTCCTGTGGTTAGTTCGTGTGTTTGGGGGGATGGTTTAAATCATACAAACAGAAACACGTAGTGAAAAGCCAAGAAAAATTTTTGTCTGCTGGATGGATGTGTAGTTGCTAAGAGGTAGTGTTCCAGAAAAGAGGGTGGCACAGTGTACATGAAGAAAAAAGGGAGGTCGCGACGTAACCCTTGAAACCCTATGCGTGTATGATCAATGTATGCGAAGTAAGCCAGCAGAGATCTGCATCCGTCGTACTAGGTGGTAAAGTGTGTATGATCTCATCCACCCCATTGTTGAGAACCGTGCGTGGTAAAACATTTGTTTTGCAACCTACTTTGGATAGCCTCAGTTCATGGTCCCAAGAGACAAACTGAATCTCAATCCAACCAAATGCCAGGCACGGCTGTTTATTTGGCAGCAAGGAAATCTTCTGATGATGACTTGATTTCATTAATCTCATGCATTAGCTATTGTTGATAAGGTAAAGCTGCAGTTTGGGATTTGTTGGCTGCCATTTCAATTAATTTCAGAACCAAATCCTTTGGGAAGCAGAAGGGTTCCCGAGGGTATTCCACGGAGGCTGGGCAGAGATAAACAGAGAAACCATGCCTGTCAAAGAAAAAAAAACTCTTGTAGCCAGGGGAGGAAAAGCCAGCATAACTTCAAAGGCAACAATCCCTCCTCAAGGTAATACCAACCTTTAGTCACCCCCACCATTTACACTATCACCCCATCAACCCCAATTAATGTTACGCTTTTCCAAAAGATACAGCACCAAACACCCGACAGTGCTTAGTTAAGGACGTGTGCGACTGACTTATCCATGGCATAGATATTGGTCACATAGGCACTTACACTCCAAGCTATACACAAAGAACTGACTTTGGCACTGAGCACCCCCACTGGGCATAGAGAAATCCATTTGGAAACGTCAACCATGGTCCCAGGTGGCCCTTCAAATGCCCCCCATTTCTGCAGTTTGTGATCTATAACATTACACATTATGGTGTTGCAGTAAATTGCTTAATTATAAAAGCATGATTAATGATCATAGATTTTTAACACATTACAGTAAAGATCTCCTACAGAGAACACTGTATTGTTTAAGAGTAATCGAATGAATCATCAACTAAGAACCTATAAACTACTTAATCAAAAAAAATTGTGGCAAGGATGTCTGATGACCTTGACCTTGATAAAATCACTGAATCAGATGTTGTTGTTGTTTTTAATAAAACAAATTTTAATATATCTTCCAATTTGAAACGGTGCAATGAAAGGGGGAAATCGATTAAAAAATAACCAGATATCCAATTTTGTAAGAACACCCCTTTTTCCTCCATTCCAATGGGATTTATCAGTTAAGCCAGATAAGTACGTTAATGTACGATATACGGGGCATAGCATTAATGAACATGATTGAAAGTAATGAACCCCTGCTATTTTTGTTTCATGAGCTCTGAAAAGCCAAAATCTCCTTTCATGTTTTCTTGATCTTCAAAAAGAATTAATGTTCACACAAATATCATCCAATTATCTTGATGTGTAATGAAAAGGGTTTCAAGTTCAATAGTGCTGCAGCATCATGTGAAAAAAGGGCCTTAGATTTTCTACCACCAGGGCCGATAATAACATTTGCAATCAGAGCTAAAATTGGGATCGTTGGGTTGTGTACTTCATGAAAATACTGCTGACAAAATAAAAGGATGGTCAATTTGCATAAACCACTTTTCCAAAATGCGGCCATTTTTCTAAGATAATAGTCACTACTATGTTGAACTTAGTGATGGAATGTTGTTTGTCTGGGTCAAGAATTGTCCTGAATCATGGGAAAGTTATATACATGGCTATTTTTCAGCATGGCCGACATCTCGTCAAGAAAACCGTATATTCTCTGATTATATAACCTACAGAAGATGATTTTGGTGTCAAAATGAGTGTTTTCTGGGTCAAAGAGTGCAATAAAACTATTCACAACCGGGGATCTAATATAAAAGTGGATGGTTTATTTGCTTTGTCACTTTTTTTCCAATATAGCCCAAGATTTTAAGTTCAAGTTGTCCCAAGAGTGTTAACTTTACTCCAATGTCAGGCTTAATGTGGCAAGGGATAAATATATTAAACCCAGAATTGCTTGATAATTAATACCACACGATCCTCAGTAACTTCCTCCTAGAATCTCCCAACTGCACTGTATGTCCCCTATGAACAAAACCCAAAACCATTGACCTACCATAGTTGCAGTGACCATGGACCATTTATTGTTGAAATTCTACGGTGACATTTTACTCTTGACTATCTGACAACAAATAATAGTGTTCTATTAATATAATACAGGCCTAATATCAAAAATTTCCATGCAATTCCAGATATATGTTTTTGGGTGAATACATAATAGAATAGTAAAGGTGTCTTATTGTGGTGTCCACATTGGTAGTCCCATTAAGAACACGACTCGCGATCATCTTACAGTTTTGAGAATATTCCCTGTGATAATCCTTGCCCAAAAAAACATCCACTTTGTCACCAAATCGCACCTAGGTGCTGTATAGCCATGATATACACATGGTGTCTTTTATATGTGACCATCTTGGAAAATCGTGACCGTATGAAACTGCCATTACTTTTTTTTTGGTTTTTTTTTTTTTTTTTTAATTGACAATTTTGTTATATTCATCTCACATTTTTTGTCAATAGATTTATTGAACTCCCCTTGACCTGAAAATAGTGTTGGGCAATCTTGACTTTTTTTCCTGAAAATTATTTAAAACAGTGGTTTTCCTATGGCCAAATTCCGCTGTAGAATCCAAAAATGACCTTTATTTATTACATACGATGATGTCTGACTTCGCTAATTACGAAAATTCCAAAATGGCCGGCCAAAAAGGCGTATTTTTCGACCCATCACCTAATTTTTGGGGTATCACCCTTTTAATATGTCAATATATAGTTTTTTGGGTCAGAAACTCAAATCTGACCTTTTAAAATGTGTTACCCCTACCTAACCTGACTTATGTGTGAATTTTGATAATTTTCCATAATTTTACTGTTAAATATTTTCACCTGTTTGCTCAAATTTAAGTATTTTTGTTATCCTCTCAAACATTTCGTCTTTTAAACTAAACTCAAGACAAAAAATGAATAATCATACAATTTTAGCATACCTTTAGCCTGGAATGCGGTATCGGATTGAACCTCAATCCTTGTTAGTCCATTGCATAGATGCTTTAAACATGAGTCTATGTCCATTGTCAAATTTGACTCCTCATAGTGAGTGTTTGAGATGATTATGCGAGTGGAGAGATAGGGTGGTGTATGATGTCAGTTTGTGTCAAGAGTGTTTAGATGGAGACGGATGCCGCATCCAGAGGGGGCTGTGAGTGTGGTAGTTCCCATTTTTAAAAGGTAAGGGTCCTATGGGATGGCAATGAGTTTGTGGTGGCATATAGGGACGTGCGCTTTCAATGAGAGGGTTCTAGAGAATTGATTAGAAATATGTGGAAGTGGATGAGAATGCATTTACTTATTCAAGGAAGGGTACGATAGATGAGTGTTTATTTTGAGGAGGTTGCTTAAGGAATATCGAGCCTAAAGGGAAGACGCTGTATATGTGTTTTGTAGACATGAAGAAGGCATTTGATAAAGTACGGAAAGTGAATGGAGTGTGCGATGAGGAAGAGAGGATACCATAGGCACTGGTATAGCATTGATGATTTTGTATGAAGGATCGAAAGAAAAAGAGTTTTGGTGTTTTTCCCCCTGAATTTGTCGAAAGTTGAGGGGAAGTGGGTAGGCATCAGTGTATTTCTTTCGCCATGATTTTTGCAATTGTGATTGATGTATCATGGAGAGTGCAAAGAAAGTTGATGATGAGACGTTTGTATGATGTATCACTTGTTTTAATTTAATGTAGGGACTGAGGGAAAGTTTTGTAAATGGAAGGCTTTTGAGAGTATTGCTCTGAAGGTAAACCTTGCCAAAAGTCTGGTGAGTGGGGTGAGAGGGAGTTGTTAGTGAGTAAGGGTAGACCCATGTTACTTGTGTAGAAGAGGGTGACAGCAAATTCATGGACATTTGTGTGAGAAATGTGGAAATGGGATCCATGGGAGATGCCCACATATCAGAGTAGTGTTTTTGCACGAGATTTTATGTGTGGAGATGCTAAAGGGTGCTGGGATGATGAACAGGAGGAACGTTGTGTGATGAGGTCGACTCGGTGAAGTATTCACATCCCTTTGGACATGGTTAAATGGGGGTGGTGGATGCTAGGTGGCTTTACAGCTGGACTAAGTGATGTATGGGATGGGTGAATTTAGGGAATGTGGGATGGTTGCAATGGTGTTTGTCTGAGCGAAAATTAGATGGGGATTCTGAAGGACAGATAGAGCATGATGAGAGCGATGTGTGTGTGAAGTTGATGATATTGATGAAGACTGAGGACTTGATTGCACATGATGGTTTGCAAGAAGCGGTGGACCGGTTGGCGAAGGTGTAACTTGGTATGGGGCACGTGCTGAGGAAGGATACGAGCATGTTTTAAGAAGGGCTTTTGAGTTCGAGTTGGGAGATTGAGGAGGACGTCCAAAGAATACTTGGAGACAAGTGGATGATAGAATAGGAGGCCTCGGGTTGGGTTTGAGGATGTAGAATGCATTGAATCGGGCGAAGTGGAAGGAGGGAGTAAGGGCGTTTGCTGCGAGTTGTGGTAGGTGATCCGTCCACCCTCGTTCACGGGGACAAACCGATTTTAAAACTTGGATTTACCTACTACTACTCTAACTACTATTGTTTGATTTCATTGCATTAAACCTTATCATTTTAAACTTGCCATCACCGTTCTCTATGCAGTTTTCTATATCGCCGCCCTGTACGTAGCTCGGAGGGTAAACATATTGTATTTATTAGTTCCCTTCTCTGTCAGATTTTCTAGAGTAAGCTGTCACGGGTCCCTGATGTCTCTTGCACAGATGTAACAGTTCCATTGTTCTGCCTGCGGTCTTTTCATTCTCATAAGTCTTTATATATTAGTCTTTTGGATATCTTAACTGTGTGAAAGTAGTTGGCTTCAATTGCTTTCACGTCCATCACATTCTCAGATGTCCATCCATTTTCCCTGTTTTGTTCTTCCCGCGTTACCAAAATTTTGTAAATGAAGGATCTTCAAGCAGGCGATTCATTGAGATGATTTTGCGCGAGTGAGTTCTGAACCAATGTTGACCCCCCCTAGCCAGTAGAATTTTGTCTATGACATTTGCATCATCGACAAATAAGGGATCCCTACTGACTTAACCCCAGCTGGTTTAAATCGGACTTAACACTTTTTTGAACACGACCTAACTAAACTGGAACACACACACTACACACCAGGACATGCGCACTATTGCAACTCCCTTACTGCTTTTTCACGCCAATAGGTCGTAAATAGTTGAAAGGACAAAATAATAGTCTCGTTGAGCAAAGCAGGGTAATAATTACGCAAAAATTATGAAATTATCAAAATTCAACACATAACTCATTTTAAAGTAGGGTTAAACATTTAAAAATTTCAGATTTGAGTTTTCTTGACCCACAAACCAACTATATCTAGACATATAAAGAGTGTATCTACCCAAAATTAGGTGATGAGTCGAAAAATACTTCATTTTGGGCGGCCATTTTTGAAATTTTTGTAATGTACGACGTCAACACATCGTATTGTAAAAATAAAGGTCATTTTTGGATTCTACATCAATTTGGCCATAGAAATCACTAGTTTCAAAAATATTTTGGTGATTTGCCCACCCTACTGAAAATCTTTAATTTGACACACATTCATCTTCATAGCGATATATAAGAAATGTAAGGTTTGTGTCCAATAAAATGTCCATCCATCTTGGAAATATCGGCACATGCAACCTTTTAGTTTGGGTAATAAGTGTTTGACCCTTGACCCAGAAAAAAACTTTTTTACAACCAACACTGTCTCTTAGGTGTTTTTTGCCTTTAATATGGCTCCACTTTGGAAAATGCGTCGTATGCCCACTTGCCACACTTTAATGTTTGGTCATCTCCCTGGTTTCATGAAGTCAACATCCCTACGGTCAATTTTAGCTATGATGACAATTTATTATTCCGCCCCGGTACCACGCTCCTAAACTGGTTGATGCTGCAGCACTGATCAGCACTACTACTGCAATCCGTTATAAGTATACAAGTTGATTCCAATTAAGGGACTAAACTCTTTGCAATCCTAAACAATGGGAGATATTGTTTTCTTCTCTGCAACAGGTGAATTAGTGTTTGGATTCGTCATCTGTTGGCACATTGGTATAAATATTCAATATTATCGTAGTTGAAATAATCAAGAACCTGTAGGCATTAAGTTGACATAGCATGATATTGTACAGTCTCACAACCACAAGTTGAATTGTGTGGTACATCCATAGGAATGGAGAAAAAAGGGGTGTGCTTATAAAATTGGTCATGCTGGCTTATTTTTAATCATTTCCTTTCGATTTTTTTCAACATTTGAAAAGTATATTAGTGTGTTTTTATAAAAACCACAACAAATCACGATATAGTGATGGCAGTAAGGTCACGATCATCTTTACATCATTGGCACAATTTTTTTTTTGATTCACGTAGTTGAATATTGTTTATGGTAGCCCAATGGTCAACTTCTCTATCACCACTGATTCCCTGGACCAAAAACTACATCAACTCAATGGACTGTTTTATTCGTATCTTGGGCCATCCCAACCTAATGAACACCACTCAATTCAAGCTTGACCGACAAATAATGATTTCCAACTCTTGAATTGATACTGACTAATATGAAGAACTTCGAATAGACAAACCCATGTCACCATTTGGGAAAGAGCGACCACACCAGCAGCATTTGGATTCCACTAAACTACTGACTTGTAAAATCCAAAAATAAGCAGCCAAACTTTGACATTGTATTTTTCTTTTCATTTGTCAGCTTCAAGCAGTTCATTGCCTGATAGAGTCCGCAAGGGGCAAGGCAGAAGAAGAGTTACATGACTGTACATGTACAGGATCCTGGTTCAGTCAGCACATCCATACCAGTTCCCAATACTTTTGCAGAATTGCGGAGATGGGTGGGACATCCTCCCTTTTTACAGGGGATTCCAGTAGTTTTGGTGCGAAGAGGGCCGGACTGGAGATCCTACCAGAGACCATCATGATACCTAGATCATCATGAAAGGGGAAGTCATCTGGGTGGAAGTGACGGCATCAAGTGGCTGTTTCAGTTATATCGAAGGTATGAGGACAAGGTCAGGGATACTGCGAAGAGGAAGTACAATATGATTAAAGGAGCAACTAAGGTGTAGATTAGCGAGGGAAATAGGCGACTCTGCGTAGCCTTTTCATTCCCGCCAGTTCTCTGTTGTTGCAGGCTTTATAAGTAAAATCCTTAATTGTTGAGCTGCTGAGATGTTTTTGTTTAAGATCGATGTAGCTTTTTAGATGGTAGATGATTGTGATAAATTGATTGGTTTTTCACGATAAACTTTGTGGGTTCCGTCCCCACAGCGGCTCTGGTAGATAAGTAGGTTCACTTCAACCTCAGTGCCTTTGTGATAATACACCGCTTTTTTTTCCATGTCTCAGGGAATATTAACCTAGAAATAGCAAGTCTGGCACCAATGTTCATCAACATACTTGGGATTTTAACATGTTTGCTCGATACGATTGACCGGTCGTTCGATATGTCTTAACCAAGCGGCGACCCGCCAAACTGGCCAAGGGCGGTGCTCCACAATAAAAGCCCACTGGGACAACCCCGCCTACTAGACAAGACCAATTATCTATCACGTTTCACCGGAGGCACTTGCTACTGGCATTCAATCTAATAAATACATAGTTAATCGGCTAAATTTTGTTGAACAAGATAATGCGAGATTTCAACCAGCTCAATGGGATCAATATTAAAAAGTAAGATACCACTTTATTTTCGCTTATGATTTGCATGGGTATACCCCATAGAGTTTGTTTATATCGCATATACTACTGCACTAAGAATCGGCTGTTAACCCTACAATGTGACGGTTGTTCAACAGACTGATCAATCATTGTTTACCCAAGGAAATAATGCGTCAATTCAAGGTGATATTGGTATTCTAACATGGCAGTCATCAAACCTGCATTAAAGCTGTAAGAAGAGTTCGAACAATCACTAAACAGGTGTAAATGGTGAGACTACCAAGAAAATTGCCACTGACGGCATTAAAACAAGCAAAAAAACCGATCCAAAACCAATGCAGACTTGAAATCAGAATAAAAGAACTAGGCAGCAGTATGGTCATCTTGCCTAAATCACATACAGAACTATGTGAGGTAAGACACATTACAAGCTACTGTAGACAGCCTTCAAATGCGCATTGACTAAATTTACCCACCTGTTAAATCATTGCTCCCCCCACCCCCCCCCCCCCCACCCCACCCCCAAGCTGCACATGAAGTGCACATGGAAAGGGGTTTGCAGCAAGGCTGACCAGCTGTCGGATATGAAGCAGAAATGAATATCTGCCTGCTGCGTCTCTCTTTTCACAGTGGAACACAAAGGCAAAGCGTCATGATCACAAAGAACATTGATGAGAAGGAGAGATCAGGGCTTCCAAAATATTTGACAATCCACATGATGTTCATGTCTTATGGAATCCATCACCCACATGACCTACCAACATGGTCCAAACATGAAAGGACATGTTACAGGGATATACAGTGTTGGGTCAATAAAAAACCATACATCGTATAAAAAATAATTAAAATAGTTAAGATTATTTTCCCAAATGTTTGCTTGATTGAAAGAGGGAGAAAACAGGCTTCAGAAAACCTTATTGGTGTCATTGGACCTTGAGGAGAAGGTTGTGCTCTTTTTGTGAGAGACGGAACAATCTGTCTGGACGATGTGAGCCAAACAAAAGATGCATGTGGCATAGAGTAGAATGGCTTCAGCAGTGATTTGAGTAAAAACACTTAAACACCCCAAATTATGTTAAACACTAGAAGGGGAGCGCAATTGAGGCTTATAAAAAAATTATTCCCGGAGTTATGCTGAGTAAAAATGTTCAATTTCCCAAATGAAGTCAAGATAGCTGGTGCATGTAAGACCACAGTTTAATTTGGTTCAGCAAGATTTCATGGTTAACATACAATCGAAACTGGGGGCCAAAGTGAAACCATAGAAGGTTTTGTATTCCGCTGAAAAAACAGTGCGAATATTATAAAACGTGTTTCAGTTTTTATATTTCAATTGTTGACAGAAAACTTCAGATTTAGTTCTTCTCGCAATTTAAAGGACGCTGAGTATACTGTAGTTGTGAAAAATTAATTAATTGAGGTGTTAATACAAACAATCTCTGAGTCAGTTTCCAGTATGTTCATGAACGGAGACATTGATATGGAGTTTTTTTCAAAACTGACTCTTTATGATTGAACAATGGTAATTTTAATTTGATGGCGAATTTTTACTTATTAATTATGTGACACAATAGACCGTTTTCATTCAAACTGAGATGTTTTTGTGAGAAGAAATCGATTCCCATCTGAAATGCATGTGTGAATGGCCTTTGCTATAATATGTTATGTCATTACTCAGTGTCAGTCTCCCGGCATTACAGGGCTAAAATCGGCCAAACAGATTTTTTTAGGTCTCTCCGCAAAATTAACATAGTTTTTGAACCCAAGTCAGAAAGACACCAAATAAAAATCTTCTGATAGCCTGTTTATCCCTGTAAACAACCAAAGCAAATATTTAAGCAAAAATAACGTTAACCTTTGAAGAAAAAACTTTCCTGAATGTAGGGTTTTATTTTATTGACTCACACTGGAAGTACAATCAATTGAAATGCACATTTGGAGGGGTTAAACTATCACAGCTTTATGTAACACCAACTGACAAAGGAAAATGTTTCCATGGTTACAAGGTCCTCTGGCGACCTCCCTTACCCATGATGCATGACCGCGTATCACATGTACTGGTATGGTATAGCAGTAGTCGTGTTAAATATACAATGATCGACTCGGAAATAACGTAAACTTTCATCGTCAAAATGAGCCATTTTTTTCACTATTTCATGCAAATTAGCAAGTTGATGGAGTGTGACAATATCATGCAAAGGTATATTTTTTGTTTACTTGGTAAGATTTTAGATAATTGGTCTGAGAATCATTTGATGGTAATACAGTTACAGGAGGACCTTTCCATTTTGAGGAGAGCAGTGAAAAGCAAGTTTCACCTAGCACACGCTCCGATCCAGCATGGGTCACCTGCATCCACGGCCACACTCAATCAAGCGAGTGGTCCCAACTGTGTACTGTAACAATGCATTTATTTGTGACTCCCAGTTGACTCAGAAGAATCAGAACAGAGTAATTCAGATTTAAGGGGTGCAAGAAGGAAGATACAGCCACAAGTCTCCCTGGTAATTCCCTGGAACTTCATTTTAACATTTCAGCCTTTCAGAACAACTTGACCTTGCATTACCTTTGACCTGTTGAATTTGACTCATCCGCAAATGAGGCATCCCGTCATCTATGACTCAGTTTGGTTTAAATACATTGAAGTATGGGGGATTATGGCAAATAACCGTTTTCACACAATCACCGACAAAACAGTGATCCCTATTCCGTCTTTCCTGCCTTAAGGCAGGCGACCAAAAACAAACAAAGGTGGACAGAAAAGGAAAGAGGTTATTTGTCAAGAAACTAGGAAGGTATGTCAGCCAAAAAGTAATGCCATCAAGCGAGGCTTTGGAGAGGTTTGTAAAAGATGATGAAAAAATTAAAGGGCCATTGCCACAGTTTAGAACCAACAATTTACATTATTTTAGGAAACAGTGTTTTTGTGATAGGAAGTACATCTTAAGTTGGGTTTTTGAACTTGTTTGTAACCTGTCCATAGGGAATGGTTAGTACTGTGCAAAATGTTCTGCAGGTCAAAGGAACCAAACCAATGAGTAATACTTATAGTGCACCAATTCTGAGCTAACCGAGGCTTATGGGTATGGGTTGTCATGTTTGGTGAATTTGTTGATGTGGGGGGAGGACATGGCCTAACTAATAAACTAATAAACGAAATTTCGCGGTTCTCGGGCTTTCGCGAGCTCGCTAATTCAAAGAATATAGCTGTTGGCCCGCCCCTGACCTTTTACCCTGGCGACGTGACCTTTGATGTCATCAACATATAGGGATCGAGGTGACCTATCCAAAAGTTGGTTCCAATTGAACTTCTAGTTTTCAATTTAGATAATTTTAACATTGTTTAGCCCCATTTTCAACTTGAACCTCACATGACCTTTTACCATTCAACATGACCTTTGACCTCATCAACATATGAGGGATCCCATTTGTGCACATTGACGAAGTTTGTTCCAATTGAAGTTACACTTTTCAATTGAGGTCAATTTAAAAAAAAAACTTAACAATTTTTGACACACACATCCCACACAAACACACATCACACACATTACACACGCACAACGTATGCTAAGTGTCCTGCCAGCTATCGCTGCGGCCCACAAAAATGAAAATGAGCAAAACACTACATACTAGTAAAGATTCATTTCCACCATATGCATGTAAGTTTTTTATATATTCTTTACTTTTGATGTCATTGATGTCCTAATGGGAATTTGATACCAATGAAAATAAAGTTTAAGCTCCTGTGGTACCCAATTTGTAGGAATCAGATGTTCTATAAAAAAAAATGGCTCAGGCAGTCTAGGGGGGTTAAATAATTGGTACAAAAAAGTTTGAAACACTAAACAATTTTGGGGGTGGGGGGACAAGTCCCATTTTCCTTGTTGTCTCTTGTAATGCAATAGTGAATATTATAGTACTAGTTTGATTTTTTTCAGATGATGAATCACATACTTAACATACTACTGCTGCTTCCGCTACAATAAGTTTAGAAGAATTCCTAAAATGATGACATTCCATCACCTAAGACGAGGAGTGTTTACTAGCGAAATAGCTTGGCTGCATTTAGAAATAATGATTGCTCTTCACTTCACTGAATTCCAATTGAATAAACCAGGAGCATTCATTATTTTTGCCATATTGTTAAAAAATGATCGAAATGTTTGTGGAGCTTATTTGGCAAAGAAGTATATAAAAGCAGGCAACCATGCAGGTATAAAGCGTCTACTGTCAAAGTTGAAAACATGTAAAGTCATGGGTTATTTCCAGCAATGAGGGCCTGCCACTGTAACAAACAATACAGGATGTCCCCAAAATTTGCAGCAGATAACATATCCATCTGACAATAAAATATTTTTGAAACCTTTATGGAACATTTTTTACAAGCATGGCGTCCTAGGGGTTACCATTCATATGCTGATAGACCCAACTTTTGTGATTTGATCTAACGTTATACCAGACTACTAAGCTGCACTTCACAACTTTTGTTGTTATATATTTGAATTAATGCCTGATTCCTCCGAACTTGTTGCAGATGACTCAAAAAATCTGATTGGTTTTGGATTTTTGGCTCTCATTGATTATCAAAGCTCCAGCACTTTAATAACGCCGCTCATTTGTTTTTGTTTTCATGCAGGTTTCATGAGGTCGAGACGCAGAGTTCGTCACATCTTGAGAGAATTCTCCACTGGCTGACAGTCAATACATGCTCTAAGCTCTACACCGCGCTCTCAGTCATATTCGGGCACAGTGGATGTTGACTCAGTCCGATGCTACAACAAGATTTGTTATACCTCGTACAAGGTGTAGATTCGGTGCCATGGTCCTTTACATGCATACTGTCATGCCTGAGGGGGTCGGGGGGGGGGGGTGGGGGTTTATGCATAACGGGGGGTTCCTAGGGACCCCGCCACAATAAAACCACTTTCCTAAAGGAGTTTAGATAAATCCACCACATGTTAGAAGCATTCAAAGACAACAATAAAGAAATAAAACTGAAGAAAGTTGTTCAGTAAGAAAAATTAGGGGCAAAACATTGATTTTAATTTTGCGTCAAAATGTGCGAAAAAACACTATTTGTTTATGCATTTTCTACGGCATTGCTTCACCTAGACTTGTGCTGATTGCTTTAATTGGTGAAGAATGAACTATATTTACCATTTAAGCAACAAACATAAATGTCTCATGACATTTTATATTTTTAGGGTTACTTTTATAATTTACCATAGGTTCCTACAGTAAACCCCAACATGATGTATATAAAATATTATGGCTCCAAGGGCCTAATATACTTTGCAAGATTTTTTAAATTAATTATTTACTTGTTATGTACACAAGGTGTATGATTATGAAAATCAGAATCACAGTAACTCTAATAAGATTTTTTTCATTTTGTCAGGGCACTTCCGTTAGTGCAAAGAGGGGCTCCTAGGGACCCATGCTAATTAACACAAAAACGATGCGATGGATTTGAATTTTTTTTTGCACCAATGCAAGCGCAACTAAAAGTTAGACGAATACAAAAAATATAAACCAAATATATAGCAGCGTTAAAATCGCCAGCTGAAAAACAAAAATTGGGTACCTAGGACCCCCCCCCTTATGCAGTTAAGCGTTAAGGAAGAAATCATTGAACCCATTAGCAATTTCTTGTGCATCATGTATTGTATCATTAGCATCATTTATTAATGTAGTTTGGTTGGGCAGATTGGACAAATGGACAAAAAAAATGGGAAGGAATGAAACAAGACGGTTCTCGAACCACAAAGTCCCTGCTCATTGAGGTAGTTAAAAGGAGGAAAAGTACATAACTTAAATTCACAGGAGATTTGTGATGGAAACCAGAGAGGCTCCTACCATAGCACTTCAATACCTTGATGACCCAAAATGAGCTTGAAAAATTCTGGTATCAATGTGGAGTACACCCATCAGTTTCATGACCATACAACCATTTGTAGTTTGTTTGACCTTGGATGACCTCACATGACCTTGAAATGACCTTTAAAATTTTCGGCACTGAAAGGGATCTACATGCATAGGCGTAAATCCCGTCGGGATGGGGAGGATATATCCCCCCCCAATATTTTGATGAGGGGGGATGGTCAATACGATCATCCCCCCCAATGTTGAGGCCTTTTCATGTGTTTTTCAACAAAAAATAACTCCATATTTTACCATAATAGTTTAAAATGGCAAATTTCTAAATGCCAAAATTTTTTAGCACGTTTCGCGCGCACATGTGCTAGTAATGGATCTTTTCAGCACACCCCGTTTCATTCATAAATTTTATCAACCCCATCCCCCAATGTCAAAAAGAAATTTACGCCACTGTCAAACAATGGTAAATTTCTGTCACACTCGCGACACCAGCTGTGATCTTATCTTGTGACATTTTGACACTTGGCTTCTTATCCAGTGACAGCCATTCATAAACCTTGCGACACTGCAACAGCCTATTTATTTTGCATTTTGTCAACCTATGTAGACCCCTATTGAATGTGGCACACTCCAAGTATCAATCAATAGTCGAGTTTCACACGCGCTTGTATCGAGTTTTCCTCGAGTTTTCCTCGCCATATTCGAGTGTGCACGCTTTATATGTCGAGTTTACAGCGCTATCTGTCCAGTTTGCCCTCTATACATCGAGTATGCTCTCTATATGAGTGAGTTTGACATAAATCAAAGGAAAAAAAAGGAGGAATCAAAAAAAATCCATGCCGAGTTTCAAAATCTCGACATGATTTTTTCTCAATATGAGGAAAACTCGACATGATTTTTTTTCTCAAGCATGAGCAAACTCACATGATTTTTTTTCTTTAACGATAAATCATGTTGATAAAAAAAAATCATGTCGCGTTTGAGGATACCCTGATATGGGCGCACACCCCTAAATAAACGCTCCATTGAAAATACAACCGTAAAATACCCCATCGTGCCCTCTGATTTGCACCCCGCGGTGACAATATTTTGAATGTTTTGATACCATTCCCTATAGAATACAACTGAAACTTTCAAAGAATTAGCAATTTTTTGATACAATTCTAGTACAGATTTTAAGAAAAGGGCATATGAACAGCGCGCCACCACTATTTTTGAGCCGACGTGCACGCCTCAGCCGCTTTTCGACCAGGGCCGGAAGTCCGAGGGCCTACTTTCCTACACAGAATCGAATTTCAAAATTTTGTGATAATCTCAGCGATGTTCAAGCTATACTCTTTCACTTTTATTATAATATACCACCTCACTGGAAACCGGTCGTAAAGGACTGCAAAAATATCTCACACACGTTTCGTTATTTAACTGACTACCTACCATTCCCCCAAACGTGGAGTGATTAGTGTTGTGCGCCCATATTAAAATGGGAGACGGGCTCCCCTGTTGACCTGTCCCTTGACCACATTTTTTTTTGGCGGCCTAAATGGTATGCTTGGGCATCCTTCGTCGGGATATTCAGCACTGTGGCATGCGGTTTGTGTTGTTGATGTCATACTTGTTTCTTTTCCCTGCCCTTGCCGGTGAATTCTTCGGCTTTTTTAGACATACGACTTACGATCTAATGGGAGAATGGATGACAAAACTACAAACACTATATTGGAGATCGCTTCAATGTTGTCAGGCGTAATTCGCGAGGGGGAAATGGGCCGCCTTTTCAGGTACGTATCCTGCATTGCTAGTCACCATAAAACCAGTAATAGTCCCGGTAAACACTGGAGGTCTACCCTCCAATTCAGTAATTTCACTCATGCTCGCTAAGAGGCCACACATACAATGGTTTATTGCCATTTGGTTAATCCATTTATCAGACCAATTGGAAGAGTGTAGAATAAGAAGTACCTAAGTGTCAAAGAAATAGTTCTAAGGCAAAAATAGGGCAATTTTATAAATTTTTCTAGAGGTGATAAACCTTTCCGTTTTCAACTCATCTTTGACATAAATTAAAACAACATACAAAATTGTAATTTTCAAAACTTTTCAAATAAAAAAAACCATAATATTTTCATTTACTGATTTGTTGAAAAAGGGGGAAGTACATTTCCTTAGAACTACATTTGTGGACTAAGTACTCTTATTCTACATTCTTCAATTGAAGTTAGACCAATGGCTAAGTCCATAATGTCTAATACCAAATTGTCTAATAAACCATAAAGCAATATCAGTGATTTACAATAGAAAACCGAAAAATATCAAAAATCAGCATTTTTGAAGTCTGCGAATTAGTATTGGTATTCTAACATACCCTGCAAGTGATACGACCAAACGCAGCCTAATAAAGACAAATCGTTATTTATTTATAAATTGTCCGAAGGACACTTTCTACAACACGTAATTGAGATCGGAGGTTCGTATCTTTAAAACACTGCCGTTTTCTTCCTTTCTGTTAATTCTTCATTTGGAAAAATTAACTTATGAGAATTCTACAGACTATCCTTTACTTTTAAACTTCCTGCAAATTTCACAATATTTCACTCTGTCTGGAAAATCACTGATAGTGTATTTTAAGTCTACATCCACTTTATCTAACAACCAATATGTCTAATAGCCATTTGGTCTAATGCCCATCTAGCCTAATGCCCATTTCGTCTACTACCATGGTGGTCTAATAACCACAAACACCATTTGGTTCTAATTCCCATTTGGTCTAATATCCATCTTGTATAATATCATTTCATCTAATATCTGTAACCTAGTAGACCCTATGAAGATGGACTCACAGCTTAGTACAGGAAATCAAAACTTGAAACTTTCAAAACATGGGTTGCTGAACATAAGCGAACAGGAAAGTGTGAAATGAACTATGATGGTCCATAAACAGGAATGGAGCTTGTTGCAGGTTCCATCCTCTTCAAACGAAGCATTCAGAAAGGAAAGTTTCGCTACACCACCATGCTTTTCACTGATCAAAGTACAAAACATTATGATCACTTTTTGTCGGCGAAATGTGTACGGTGCAGAACCTTGCATAATGCCCTGTCAACGACATTAAGATCCAAAGCATGACTTTGTTCCAGAGGGTGAACATTCCTGGTGCATCTTCAAACTTGCAGAAGCAAAGATGAACCTGTTCCAGGTTCGCATAATACAAATGCATGCTTCATGGGAGTTCTGTGGAATTCTTGCCCTAAACTGGTTTGTTGTGCAGCAAAACTGCATGCAAGATAGCAGGAATATTGGCGATTTAATAAGGTGCTAAAGGCCTGCCACACCATTACTCAGGTCCGAATCTCAAACCTGGAACTTACTTTGAAACCAATGCTCAGAACATACACAAGAAAATGAAAACCCTAACGCAAGCTGTGAAACAAGTCCAGGAAGTCAACGCAAGCTGCTCGCCTCAAAAAAAAAAATGGACAATTAGCGCAAGATGCCAAGGAATCCTCAAAGGTCGACTATGGTGCTGGTACCGCCTACAGTTTTGAAGTAAACTTTAGAAAACAACACAGAAAAAAAATAAACCACAAACGCCTCAAAACAGAGAACAGTAATCACAAAACACTCAGTAATAATATTGTTAAATGTGTTATTTTTTACATGCAATGTGTAGATCACAACAAAAGGAGGTGGGCGACTGGTAAGGTGAGAGCGAGAGAGCGGTGTGGGAAGCCCAAGGCGGAAGTTGAGGATTAAATAAGGCGTGGTCGACAAAAAGTAAATGGTTGTATGGGGGCGAAGTATACGAGGGGCTCCATCCATTAAAAAATTATACTATATATCATTTTACACATGGTTGCATCTTTAAAAGGCATTTTTTTTCTTTTTGGGCATTCAACATTTTCAATATTTTTCTTTTTGGCACCTTTTAAATTTTTACAAAAGTTTATATTATGCCACATTTTTATTCCATTACAACCATCAATCTTTATAAAATTAAATTGCTTGTTTTTTTCTTCATAAAAAAACATCAAAATATTTACAGCACTCATTTTATGTATGATATTAATTAGCATAATCTAAACAAATTAGTGATTTGGCCCTTTTTTTGACTGCTTTTTTCACATGTATACACCTGGTAAAGGCATGTAACTTTACAATTGTAATGTCAGATGTAGTTCATTTAACTGTCACTTTTGGTCATGCAAAAATACCGAATGATATCTTCACATGTACCTGAAAAGCAAGAGTCTAATATTTGCTAATTTGGGCTTTTGATCACTGCTATCAGCTTAAAGAAGCCTGCTTTGAAACTTTTTGAACCTGTTTAGAAAGTGGGTTTGGACAGTACAGCGAGATGATTGATTGGAACAGTTTATTGACTGCTTTGATAGGAACCTGTGTTAATCTACAATTTGCATTTTAACTAACATCTTATAGACGCATAATCGCTTAGCATAAACCCTTTTTTCATCACATTCTAAATCATAGCATAGATATAAAAATTTAATTTTGTTATTGATTTTTATGGAAAATTTTAGCATACAAATGTTTAGAAATATCACCTTGGATTTAAACCACTCCTAATATATTAAACAGTTTCACTTGCATTTTTACAATGACATTCTATTCTATCATTAAGGAATCAAAACACTCGACTAAATTTTAAAAACTTGATTTTTGTGTTATAAAATCATAATTTATTTTTTTGCCAACCCTTGCTCTGGAAAAAACGGACCTCTTTGGTACTCACACTGAAATTGGTGCAAACAACTTTTGGTAAATTGATCAGTATCACAAATCAATGCTAAGGTATAAGCAAAACACAGCCCATCACTGAAAATTACTAAAGTTTCAGTATTACCTTTTCACAGCATTACTTTTCTGTGCCAACATTTCAGGTGATTGTTTCTTTCTGCTGGAAAGTGTGGCAAATGTGAAATGCCATTTCTATGCAATATGCACATTTAATGTTATTCTTATTCAAAGATTTGAGTATCTGTGGGCCCAACACTACATATTTTTGCCCATGATGAACAAGTCTTGACCACTCTTGATGTCAATGAATAATAACCATGGTCTTTCTTTCTGCACTAACAAAATCAACAGCTACAACCTTATTACCAGTTCTTGCAGAAAGAGTTGCTTGAGTTAAGTCTGACAACCTTGACAGCATGCAAAACCCTTTTCATCAGAGGCCATGAGATAAAGTAAAAGCAGGTGACGATTACAACGTATGCACAAGCAATGCAATTTAATGCAAATTGGAATGAGGTGCAGCAGCTGGTCATGTGGCCTGCAATCCAATGATACTTAGTTTCAAACATTTTAATCTTCAGTATAAATAAATTTATCTGCTAGCCAAGAGTTGCCAAAAGGATCGGCAACTATAATCATCCTTTTGGAATCAGGACAATCTGACCTGGGCAGCATTCTGTCCTTTGGCAGGATGTGCTGCTAGAGTAAAAGCAGTTGCCATTGCACAACTCATGATGATCCAATACGCATCCTTCCAGATTTTGTTACAACTGCTACTCATGTTTGCGAAAATGTATATGCAATCCGAAAGCCACTCACAAGATTAAATTCTGCCAATTTAAACCACATAATTTTGAGGACATCATGAGCTGTGTCATTACAGCAACACACCTCAAGCATTAGAAAACCCAAGAGAGGTAGACAAAGAGTCTGACCCATGTGATTTGCTACTGTATGCAGATGACAGTGCTCTGGCTTTTATGCATACATATGCCACCCCCAATGCAAAGTACGAGGAAGCCTATATAAAACTATCAGCAAGAAAAAATTTTTCTAGCTAAGAGCAAAAGAGCGAGCTGGGCTTCTCACCGAATTATTTCCATCCCGAGCACTGTTGGTGTACAAACCCACTGTTCTCATCCCATGCAAATGCCAATCTTGGAATCCTGCATAAACTACACCACTTATGGCAATCTGGTATCTCCAATCAACCAGCTGAAAGTTCCTTTAGAGCCTGTGTAGAGGAGTATCCCTTATAATTGGATCTGAGACCTGGACCATGAGAAAGAGCTACAGGATAGACTGTATGGCACCTACCGACCAAGCTTCTTATGCGAGTATAAAACATAATCCTCCGGGCGCCAAAAAAGAGCACAAGACCAAGCAAAAACAAAAGATATATGGAATTATCCCTCCAATTTCATCTTCGGGTTGCCCAACGCCGTGCACTTCATCGTGCGATTGACCACGTAGTCTCTCAGATTCACATGTTGGAAGTTACCACGCCAAACATGGGTCGTCGCCCCTTTTACCTACATTGATGTGATTGCGCGAGACACATCCATGCATATCCATCTGACAATCCCCTCAACCTATGACACAGTGACATGTGGCGCTACATGGTTAACAGCATCTCGGCTGCGGCCGTTAGAATAGATAGGATCATCCCCATGAGGGCTTTCCACCATTAATAACTCATAGAAGTAGAAGTAGCGATAGAGTACTAACAGTGCAGGAGGCTTGGGATGGATGTTGATGGTGCCTGCTAGATTGTAATCTTTCCAGTACTCTTGCTCCCAGCTACCCCTCGAAAACCTAGGGGACATGGATTGCAACCAAACACCTTATGGCGACTTAAGAAAGGTCCAATTACGGTCGAAATAGACGCTTCCAGCGTTAGTACTTGCCTCCTGGATGAAATTGAACGTCAGCGTGAAACGTTAGAAGATATTTGGCCATATTTGTCAAGAAAACTTGGGAATGCAAAGAGAGCATCCAAAACCCTCCCCTTTGGATTCCACTTGCTTTTACAAATAAGGTGGAGGTTTACAGATAGCCAGTACAAATTCATTTATTTCAATGCAAAATGCAATAAAAAAGAACCAAAATTACACCGCAAATCTATCCCCACTCAGTGAAGTGAAAGCTGGTTGAAGTTCAAGTGAGCGGGGGGCTATGATCAAGTTTAAGCTTGAGCCTCCAGACCATGTAGTTTTTCCTCAGAGAATCATTTAAGCGAGGCTGAAAGATGTTCAACCTATTGACATCATGGAGAACATCTCAACTGACAGAGAAAAAAGAAAATAGAACGAATGATAGAATACCTCACTGTCCATTCTCCGGGTACCAAGTACCTTATATGGCAAAAAAAACTCAAAGACGGTTTTTCTTGATCCGGAGGTGTGAAACGTAAAATCCAACTTATTATACTTCACTCCAAATTGTGTCCAAACAATGGCCGAAACTCTGAAATCCCCCATGAACATTTTACTCTGACTCCAATATCGGCGGTAGACCGGAAGTCAGAATACCGGAAGCTGTGGACTTTCGCGGCATGGATATTCAACACAGCGAGAGTTAACATTGCGAGGTCACCTCCGCCCACTATCCCCCGAAGCTGTCAACACGGCACGACACTCCAAAACACTCGAGAGTGTTAGTGGATTTGAGTTTCACCCCTAGTTTTTAGGGGGATAAAACCCCGATGAGACACGCGATAAAACTCTGGAGTTAAAAAACCATGAATGCGTCCAGATGGTCAAAAACCCTGATCAACACTCCAGAGTTTTAAAACTCCGGAGTTTCAGCCTCTGTTGGACACGGGACCTATATGATGGACTTACAATGACAAAGCGGGGCACCAAACCTGAGTGAGTATGAGGCAGGTCGTTACAGCTCTTTAATGAAATCTCTAAAGAGAAAAACCCTTCATTATAAGCTTACCATCCAAAGTGGGGTCATCCTCATGTCATTTAAGGATGGTGCTGATGGTCTTGAGAGATCATGTCAATACAAAGGTAAAACTCTCAGAGTCTTGCCAAACAATGCCCTGAGGTATGTATTTTCTTCTTTGGAAATCAGGCTTCATTTCCAGAGTGGCAAGAAAGCATGTGCGTTTAGAACGAGATGACCCAATTCTACCCAATCTTGCAGAACATTACTGAATGCCATTGCAGATGAAAATGATTCCATCACTAAGTGAATGCGTATTATTTTCAACCTATTGAAAGAGGAGAAAGTGGCACTCAGGGGCAAAGTTATACAGTTTGTCAACCCCCAGTTCTCTCACCTCTACAATCACATTTATACAATTATGGGTTGATGATGATACAGTTGAGAGCCATTTTTGTGGATTGGCGCCATCCTTTTCAAATGTGCCTTGTACCATTGTCACTACAATCGTGCACTGATTGGAAGTTAATTGAGGAGGTTCCTGGGAGATGAGAAGGCGAGGGCTGACACTCAGGTTAAGGCATTGTAAGAGAAATGAACTAAAAACTTGTAGAGATAGAACTGAGAAAGAGGCTAGCTTAAAGGGGTTACGCCTTGCCTGTCATGACCCTTTGGAACAATAGATGGATGAAACACATGCCTGAATCAATATTCAGGGGCAATTAATTCAAAACAATCTTTGTACGAGAGAGATTGCCCAAGTTTACGAATGGAGTGAGCGTGCCTGCGAAATTCGGCATACTTCCCTTAATATTAAAAAAAAAAAAAAGCCCCCCCATACCCTATTTTCAGATGGGCGACACCTGAAACAGGGCAACAAGGTTATTTACAACTGTTCCAGATTCAGGCGATGAATTTGATGATGATTCTCTACTAGATGAGACCGATAATATCAAGAGTTGGACAACAGCAAGAACAAGCCGAAGACAACAGGAAAAGTCACTCTCCAATATTAAGGGAATTTACAGCTAAATTATATAAACATGTAAGACAAAATAATTTGCAATTGATTGGATTTTTATTTTATATATATATGAGGATTGATGGATGATCAGCATGCAAGAACATCCTACGTCATTGAAAACTCCAGAGTGGGATATCATAGAACACATGGCACAGTTAATTTTGGCTGTCATAAAGTCACCCTGTGAACAGTCTTTCTTTCTGCAAAAAGAGAAAACTTATGAAAGGGATAATCTCTGATCAAGTTGGAGGGGTTAGTTGGCAATGCTTAGTAATGAGAGGTTGTGCCTGTCTTGTTTGTATTTATTGATAAAATTGGTTTAAGTTGATTACCACGTATCTAAGTGCAATGGCCCATTGCATTGAAACATTGTCGACAAAAAAGATACTACAGAATAGTACCTGGAACTGCAAAGAGAGCAGGGCTGACACCCATTGAGAACCCAAGACATCTGTGAATTTTGCCATTGGGCACATTGTTCTTGTTTGACAGATTGCCGGAGCAACACCTGAAATTACTCGCAGTGGTTTCAAGCAAGAATAAACAGAACAAATAGAATACGCAAGGTGGGTTATAATTTGATCATCAAAAATGCATTATCCAAAGTGATCAGAAAATTAATGATCCTGTGGCAGTAAGTGCGTAAATTTTTTAAAGAGAACGTGGGATACAAAGAATTGTGGTGCATTAGGGGTGTGAAGTTGTGGCATGCATGGCACTTTCACATCATGCCTAATCCTGAAAGTGACAGATAAGCTTTCCATTGATGATTAATGTAGAGTGTATGAGGTGGACTATTACAACTTCCTAAAACTAAACCCACTTTTGTGGATTTCCACTACTCACCTATAAGGTCAGAAATTGCCTAATTGCACGCATGTGATTATGGCATTTCTCCTCGCTCCCACCCATTGCGTAAATGTGCAGTGTATGAGGGTTGTCCGGTGCCGTCATGTTTCTTAGGGTCATGTAAAAGCTGTTGGTGCCGTGTATCAGGGGAGTCATTTCTGAACATGTAGAAAAGTTGTCAGACCTTATCGACCAGTGTAGGGGGACCATCCCGGGTCTGTTACCTGCACACATTACTCTAGATAACAGGGTCCCTTCCAACCTGCACTAGGCCAGCGTGGAAGGGTAGGCCGAAATCCAGCATGGAAACATGTTGAGCTTTCGTCAACATTGGACGACATAATTAATGATATGATGATGAAATGGTAAAGTGAATGGTCAAATTCTACAGAATCCATATAATACATCATTTTTTACTCTACCATAGGTAATATTTGCCAAAGGATTTGGCCTATTGAGGAGCAGCAATCACATCAAAACTCAGAGTCTTGCTGAAAAAGAATTTTTTACCCAACAGAGCTGATGTGATGGACTACCATGAAGGTCAACACAATATCGTGATAGTCCCATACTAGATCACAATAAAATGATGGGAATTCAGCAAAAAGTTCTTCAGAATCATTGCAATACCAACTCATAAACATAAAAAACAGTGGAGTTGGAGTAATGTGTTATGGCAATAAACATCATCGGAGATATCTGAAACGCATTCCACATGCACAGCAGCAATAGGTCAACTGATAGGACATGTAAACATACCAATACATTGATAAATAGGCAAATGTTTGAAGTAATCTTTGATTTGCCTTCATTTCAGAAATGTTATTTGATGCAGAAAAATGTGATTTGTTAGAAAATTGAGGGTGCCCTTGTCTAGAAATCTGAGTCGCATTTAAAGACACTATCATGAGAAAATATTTGAAATTTGTAGGAATAAATAAGTGGATGACCCAATTTCTGTATGTAGAGTGTTTATCTTTTCAACCGTTATTTTCAACTCGTTTGGATACGAGCTAAACATTATTTGGTAATCCCAAGAGTGCTGTGCACATAACATCCAAACCCAAACACACTTAGCTCTAAAATTTCACAGGGTAAATGAGATAAAAAGTAGCTTTCTTCAGATACTAATATCTTTACCACTCTGGAAATATGGGCTGAGATGAAGTGAATTGGATCACCTACAAAGAATACTCTATTGTTTTTATGTAAAGCGAATTCTACAGATTTCATATAATCAATATATTTTTTTTTCCTACCATAGGTAACATTTGCAAAAGCCACTGACCTATTGAGGAGGTCACAATCACTCAAACTTTGAGTCTTGTTGGCAAAGAAGTTTTTACCCACAGGAGCTGATTGATGGACTAACAAATCGTGATAGCCCATACTAGACACAATAAATGATGGGAATCATTAAAAAATTCTTCAGAGTCATTGCAATACAAACTCATGAACATAAAAAACAGTGGAGTAATGTTGTTGGCAATAAACAATCATCGGAGATATCTGAAACGCATTCAACATGCCCGCGCACTAGGTATGTCACATACCAATACATTGATAAATAGGCAAATGTTTGAATATCTTTGATTTGCACTCACTTTAGAAATGTTATTTCATGAGAAAAAACATGAATTGTTAGAAAATTGAGGTTGCCCACGTCTGGATCAGACCGTCTGCTTCCTTCACGTTCACGGGTAAACGATCCTGCTGCACCTGCAGAAATTGCTATCACTTACGGAGCAATTTGCACTATTTGTCCACCAACACCCCTTCCAGGTATAACTCCCCGCCTAAGAAATTCAAACGATATAACTTACTGTCTTAAAAAGGTATGTAGTAAATTATAATAATAAATGCCAGGAGCGTTGTTCGCGTAATGTGTTGCTTATTGACCTGTGTCCGTAATGCATTGATACGCAGCATTTTGTGGAAGTTTGAGAGATTTATCCAGCTGGCTTGGCGCGTTCATTGGAAGCAGTTGAGCACGTGATGGCCATTTCAACATCGTTCGGATTATTTTATGCGGGGAATATATCTCTAAGTTTGAAAGAAGTGGCAACAAACGTTATAAGTGGTACTCGAATGAGACAAATTAGGTCAGAATATGTTGACCTGATCCAAACAGTCTCACAGAAGACTAGGGACATGGTGGCAGTGATGCTTTGGATCAACATCTCATAAAAAAAAGAGCATCTTCCAAGCGAGCATCTGGGCAACAGCGCACATGTCCATGATGCCTGTCAATGACCCAACTAACGATGGATTGAAAGGAAGAGGACGGCAAGCTGCTTCCCATTTGGACTCTCTTTGTCACTAAAGATTGTTTCCCTGAATGTGAATCTGCACTTGCCCAAACAACCTGCTCTCAGTGCAAATGTGTGAAGACAAAATTGAAGTGCATGTCTTTGCAAGTGCACTAGAACAATTTCTAAAAACTATAACATGTAAATACATCAGGTAATTTAGTTAAGCATTTTCTTATTAAGGGGAGGATTAACCTGAGAATCACAAATTTTCATTTTTTTAATTTGATAAAGCAAGGCTTCTAATTGGCTGAAACGTAAGACAAAAGAACTATAAAAATGAATGGTTGATATTTGGTACATAAAAACAAGTGTAAAATTCTGCAAAATAAGTAAAGATTGCGATTAATGGTGTTGCCAATTCTGCAACTTGGGAGAAAGGCACCTGGATCCTCTTCTCAGTGCAAATTCCCTCAGTGAGGTGGTACTCCAGGGGGGGGATTCACAGAACAAGAGTCGTACTAGACCAATAATGACAGTGACCTGTATAATCTTCAAGTTATCCTACTTCACACATTGTTTTGGCTACCTCAAAGCTTGGAGACCAATCAGTCCCCTCCATAAAAATAAACTTGACTAAGCTTACTAATTATCACATATATGGGCCTACACAGGGGCAAGAAGTCCTTATCAACACTTTTTTCATTAAAAAGAGAAAATTCGCTGACAAAAGACGACACAAGAACCAGTGTTTGTACTCCTAAGAAATGAGAAAAATTCCACTCTGATAAAAGAAAAACCATTGCGACAAATTGAAATAAAGCTATCATATCATCCCTTCATCTAGATGGCCAGGAAAAGCTTAAGAACAAACTAAAGAACTGTAAAGATAAGCAGGCACTGTTGGACTTACTGATGATAGAAGTGTGCCAAGTCATCTCTCGCAGTTGTTTTTTTTGTTTTTTCCCAAAACTTGTGAAAACGTTCCAAGGCCGGGTTCAAAGATAATTTTTTTGACTGAGCATTCAAGGTAATAAATGATACTATTTAATATAACAACTATGTAGATCTTGTCTCGATTGGTGGAATTTTATACATGTCCCTTTACATTGAAAATTTGTAGGTAGTCTATATGAAAAAAGTTCCCTTGCACTGTTTGACTTCACTGGCGGCATTTTGGTTCTAATTTGCACTGTGTACAGTCACTGGGCCGTGAATTTGGTCCATTCACTGTGCATTTTTAGTTCCATACTTTTGCACATTTGCATGTCCTTACACTATTCCTCCAACAATTAGGCCAATGAAATTCATGTTATGATGTTTCCCAAACAGTTTTAGTGCAAATTCATACACGAGGCCAATATTTCATTTTTTATTATTCATAGTAATTTTGCAGGAACAGCCATTTCATTTCAACCTTCAGAATGCTCTATTTACCTACAATATTGTGTCAAAACACCACACTTACATTTAGAAATGATTTTGCAAACTGCTCTTTGGTTTAAAATTACGACATAACATCACAAAATGTTGATCAAAAGAAGAAACTTGTATTTTCTTGAAATGCAAAAATAATGAACTTTTTAGGGATTTCAGCATCTCAAACATAACGCGGGGGGGGGGTTACAGGAAAAATAACATCGACTTTCATACGACTTACAAAGTTTCATTATGGTGTTGAAGAGCCTATTCTTTTTAGCGTTAGAGATCAACTCCGTGCCAACCCCCCCACCACCACAACATACCATTTCCAATGGGTGAGCTTGCCATGACTCACTGTGCACGAAACCAGAAACACCCGTTCTGTTAAGAACACCAGTTCGAACCTTAAGTGCGAAAGGATTGTTGGCCATGCCAATATAGTCAGCAAGCAGCATGCAAATGCAAAGTATTAGCCCACGAATGGAGACAATGCATTCACAATGACAATGTACTGGAGGGTTGAAAAAAAAAAAGGAGAGTGGTGCTACTTAAAATCCAAAAAGTGTCATAAAAAATTAACCTAATTATTGCAAGGGTTTGTATAAATGAAAGATTTTGTAAAGACACAAAAGTACTTGTCACAAATGCCCAAGAGAGAGCAGCCAACATCAAAACAAAGTCCCGCCCACCAACAACGAGAGGAATTGCGCTTATGCGAGGCTGTAAGGCAAAATGTCTAAAAAGGTTTGTAACTGCTTCAAGTATTTGAACAAAATGAATGTGGTAAGTGTACACTTATGGCAAAAAAATTATGCTATGATTGCTAATCTGGGGGAAATTACCTAGGGAATTGCTTGCATACTAGGAGTCCAATAACCACCAAATGTATCTGCAAGAAAGCTCCAAAGGATTTTAGAGGTTATGAGAGAAGTGAGTCAAGATGTACATAAAATCTCTCATTGATTTGAAATAGTGATTCTTAAAATGAGTAGGTTGTTAGTGCAACTCTGAAGGGGTCCATTTTGATTAAGTTACTTGGTAAATTCAAAACATCATCACTTGCAAAAGAAAGCCATGGCTAAAACATGATCAACGGGCACATCCCAGTCTGACCTGACCACCATTGCATGGTTCATGCCAGGCACACAATTACACCGTCACTGGATTAAAGGAGAACCTGTATCAAGAATAACTTGCACAATATACGCTTATAAAAACAATGAGTGAACACATATGGAGTGGTTCATGGGGAAAAAGGAATTATACTAGCCATAAAACGAATTAAAAGACATTTTGTCTAACCATGCTCTATTTGAAATTCGCGCTATGTCTGTATATGGGATATCTTGTGTATGCGAGGTACGGACGGCACAGTGCGTCAAACATCTTCACACATGATGCTTCATAAGGTATTCCCTGACATGTATGAATGAATGTGTAAAGTTGTATCGCATTACCGTTATAAACTAGCGTGATTTTTAAATAGCACATGGATAGAATAGATGGTTTAATTACTTGTTAGGTTTTATAGAATTCCGGTTTTCTATGAAACCACTCGATATGTGATCATATAATGATTTTAGAGTGTAATTGTTTAATATTATTCGTTTTGTACGGTTCTCCTTTAAAGACACTATCAGCGATTTCGTCAGGATTGTAAACAAATGTGTCCCCTTTGTCAAAGTCCATTTTTTTTTGCACTGTTGTGACTGGAAAGGCGTTGTAATAGAGCCACCTGTTAAGTGGCAAAGTTTAAACGGCATATTTGTCAAGAAATTAGATTTTTATGCTTGTTTACTAATAAATGTAGTGATTCAACTTTTATTAGTACACAAAAAGTCGTAAATAACATCTTCAAGACTGCTTTAAAATTCTTTAGTGTCTGCTTTTTACAAAGAAGAGTATATATAAAGTGTGATTATGACTAACACAAGCAATTTGACACAAATGGAATTTTGCATTGGAACAAAAAAAAGGACTGATAGTGGCTTTAAGAGAAAGGCAGGGGACTGTTGCGGGCAGTTGTGGATGCGTTGCACGTCAGTACCAAAAGTACATGAGGTGCAGTAAAGCAGGTAGTGTTAATTGGTTAAAACGGGGAAAAATATGTTGTGTTTAATATTTGTTACATTGAATGAGACAACAAAAGTTACAAGCCTTGCAATAAAGTGAAAAAATGCATGCATGTTAACAAATAAGTAACCTCAGAAACAACAATGACTACATTTGGTTATTTTCTGACATGTCTATTAAAATGGCACCAAAAAAGTAGTAACAAATAAATACCAATTACACTGCTAACTGGTTCAAAATATATGCAACTGGTGTAAGTTACAAATCATTTGAAATATCATTTGTTTCCAGGTAAAACGGTCACCAGTCAAACACAGTTGGGCCTCACTGACTTAGCAATTTACATTATTAAACATGTTGTAAAAAAATGTCATATTTTTAATGGATTAAGTATAGAAATGTGACTGTGACTTCAAGATAAGAAATTGTCAGTCAAAACTACTTATCAATACCAAGCCCCTGCATTAAAATAGCCGTGGAAGCCATAGGCCGACCGGGGTGACATTGTCATAAGAAGGTATTTGTTTTGAAAGTGTGTGATCCCCCGGGACTTTTAACAATGGCCTCATCAGTAGTAACTAAGGGTTTGTTCAGCCAATTTGGAACTGCATTTCAAATGGATGAGTCATTTACTTCAACCACCTGGCAACCAACAAACATGCCCAAGAGAAGGTAAGAGAAAGATATTGAGGGATTAAATCATTTAGTGGTCCAAAACTCATACAATACATGTGTGATATTAGTCCAAGAAATTTACTTGAAAGTTCATGAAGGAACAAAGGAAGGTAGGGATTGTGTAGACCAACTTGTAGCAGAGAAACAGAAATCGCATTTTTCTGCAACACCAAAAATAAATGTAGCATGTAAGTATATGTTATCATAATTGTTGAATTACTTATTATAGGAATAGACTTCAGGAAGAAAGGGACCCAGATGGCGGTTAAAACATGCTTAGCCAGGCCTGGGTGTGCTTAGAGAATCACCAACCTTCACAGACCAGAAAGACGTGGGGCCATAGTGTGAAACAAGAGAAAGAAAGAGAGGTCCACAACCAACAAGTACACGCCTGGATCTTACTCACGTGGTATAGCCATACGGCAGCTACACATGTCTACCGCGGCCGCACTGCACAGTACACACTGGGCTAAATTGCGAGGCGGTAGAGCAAGCTAGGGCTTACAAAGTAACAGTTATAGGTAGTAAACGAATGTGGCTACTCGCTTGTACCACCACAATGGCTACCCTTGCAGTATGCCCACTAGGTGGGAGAGAAGGTGGATGTAGAGTAGACAGGACAGGAGTAGACACGCAGCTACCAAGTAGCTACCCCGCGGTTACCATGACGCCTTTTTGAGAGTGGATGAAAATTTCAATGAAATGAGGGCCGCTCTACACTCGGGCTCGTTTAGCCATTTTTTAACGGTTTTTAGGAAAAGCATTACGGAAATTCCAAAAATCGTGGCATCATTCAAAAACACCCATATTACCGCACATGTAATAAAAAAAGAACCAAAATAGAGGAAAAAAATAGAAACAAAAACAGAAAAAAGGAGGAAAGTGAGAAGATTTTCTTCTCTTATTCTCCCTTTAGGCCACTTCCATTTTCTTCCCATCCTCTTCCTGCGCGCGCTGAGAGCCGGTTGTAAAAAGTAGCTACTCCACGAACGGGGGTGCAGACAGCCGCTGTGTGGACACTCACTAGAAGTCTATGCGGCAAAAAATACACGGAATCCTGGCTGGCGAGGGTACAGCGTCTAGTGGGTGGTAATCCATGTCTAACTCGGTGGTAGCTGTGTGGAACTACCATGAAGAATTGGCCGTGTATGTGTTAAAAAAACACTGGTACTCATCACCCACAGCATCAAAGTGTGCCATTTAGGAAACACCAGACATGTTTTTCAATTGATAACTCTGTTTATGTCAAAAAAAGGAGAGGTGACGAAAAAAACATTTGGTTTTTTTTCCTAAAAAAACAGAAGTTGATTCGCGTGAAAAAACATAGTTTATCGAAAAACCAGTGTTATCGAATCGAAAAACACGTTTTGGCGCTGAAAAACATAGTTTTGCGCATATAAACTGAGTTTATCGAAAAACATGTTTTTCGAAAAAAAAAAGTTTTTATACGAAAAAAACAGTGTTTCTCGGAATCGAAAAAAAACAGTGTTTATCGGCCAATAAACAGTGTTATCAAATTACATACATTGAGCTTGCCATAGACGCTGTGCGTATACCCAGTGCCAACTTAAAGCTGCAATGCGCTTGTGCTTTGACTACACGTGCTCTGAAAGTCGGTACAATGGGTACAATGTATACGCTTTGCTTCGCTACTTCATACTTCGAGCGGGACAGAGTATTAGAAAGGAACGCGTGTTATGTTATTGGCTCTCAGCAGCCAACTATATTTCCATTACAGGCAAGATGACAAAGAGATAACCATCATATCACAATCTTGAAGAATCGCTTGGGAGAAGCTACAACACAGCAATTAAAGGTTCTTCCATTTTTTACCAAAATGTAAAACTCTGTCAGCTCAATAAATGGTAGAAGGGAAAAAAAAACCACAGCAGTAAAGACTGCAGGAAATGACTATATCTTAGGCATTCATGGGAAACTGCCATTGATGATGGATGGTGTGGCTCTGGAAGACTGTGTGCAAAGCTCTACAAATCCAGTCACAATATAAAATCGGTAAATGAGGCAAGATATGCGATGCCGTTTACCAGGTCTGTCACAAGGAGTGTCAATGCCACCCAAACCAGGATGCACTACTTAATCATCCAACACGCTAACAACCCAGGAGCATTTTCAAGAGGGCCCTTGAAAACCATCAGGACATTCCTTCACCAGGTGAAATGGTTGGAAGATTGGCAATGACACCTTGCTATTCACTGGCTGATGTAAAGACGCACAAGAGAGTATTGTAGAATAAGCAAATAGGCATGTAAGAAAATCACTTGTCCAAAGATGTGAGAAGGCAATTTCTGTGCTGACCATTGATTTCAATGGACTGACTGTGCCAAAAGAAGAAAGTGTGAAATCATGCAGGCAGAAGAGGACTTTGACAGCTGTGCCGAAGGAAGATGTGAACTCTGAACTCACTTCTGGTGTTTTGCTGCCAAGGTTCATATCTATCCAGCCTACATTGCAACAGGTTAATCAACAGTGGCTTCTCTTTCCTTTTCCCCAGACTTTGTGTCATTACATGAAATAACCCATATACAATTAAGTCAATGCACCTGATGATGGAATGTGCCTGCCTTGGTAGGAATGGGGCGAACACTTTGCTAGTTCAGTTCCCTTTATAAATGGAAGCCCTTGTTCTCCATCAGGGGATCCTCATGCTTCAGAGACTATATCGAGCAGCCATATTCCACCATCCACGATATCTAGATCAACGTGGCCGTCTGAGGAATGTGGAGAGAAAACAAACGATACCGCCATGCTGCCTATAGACAATTTATACTATGGCAGTATGGTCGCCTTGGACATAGTACAGGGAGAAGAGTCATCACCAGCTGCGTCGTTCTTAAACAGACAACGAATTACATGATCCCAATGGGCAATTATGTGTGGTTTCGCCTTTGCCCTTTGGCATAAGAAATGGAGTGTGTAATTTTTTAATTGTTCTAAATTTGGCTATTAAAATCTAACTTTGACTTCAATGGAATTATCAAAAGAAAAATTAAAAAGGAGCAAGGTGCTATCATCAAGACAATGATTTTAAAGGGAATTGGAGGGAGTTAAAGGTGCTTGTTCCCAATTTATGTCTATTGTGTTCTGTACATGATATAAGAGTGACACTGACACATATGCCCCACAAGTACGTGGAAACAAATTGCAGTTTTCATGGTAGAACATAATGCATACTGCAAACCCGATTCATAACTTGTGCTAATATTGATGGTTATTAACCATAATTTGCAGTTTTTGTTTATCTTGGGATAAAATTATTCAGGGCTCAAAGTTGCAGGGACGACAATGAGAGAAAATATGCTTTTTATATGATATCAACTCGATACTACTTGGGGTAAATCAAGGGGGTCCCAAATACGATCGGAACAGCACCTTTAAGCTTTTGCACAACATCAACACATGGGTGGTAGATGGTCATCTATGGATCTTATGATCCATAACCTCTTCCCTCCCCCCACACTTGCCTAAAAAATAATTGATTTTTATTCCATCTGAATTGTTTGCCTTAGTAATCCATGTGTGCCCAATCTTTCATGCAAATTTTGGTTGTGTTGTAGAAATTCACAATTACGCGTATTTTCTGTCCGTAAAAACCGACATAATACAGCACAGTGGCTGGGAAACAAGAGTTTCCTCTGACAAAACTGCAAGATTGGAATCAACAAAAATTGTAATAAGATTTCTCAAAGAGATCCATCTCTCTTGGATTACCCACGTTTAAGATTCACCAGAATATAACTTGTCTGTAATTATCAAGGATTTTTTTTTAACATGGATGTACCAAATGAAATTCATTTTAAATGGTAACTTAAAGCAAATCTAATCTTATAGCCACATCATGCTCTTGCCATGCATTGACCAAGGATTGTCACAATTATGTTCTTGTGCCAGTAGTTACCATCATTTTACGGATTCTCCCTTTGGTGGAAAGGAGTTTCCCTTAACTTGTATCAGGGAGGCCAGACAATGGATCAACAGCAGGTCTAGGTCTCACAACGGTGAATGGGAGCTCTCTTTTGAAAACCCTTTTATTTTTTTTTTTTCGCGAACCAATGCCCATACAAAGAGTGGTTGATATCATCGGGAAGAGAAGTTGTGGGACTGCTGAACTCTAAAGGTCTCTGATTTGCAAGAGGTTGGATCAAGAGTGATGTGCATATCATGGAAGATTACAGCAGAATGGCCCAGTCTCGGGTGGAGAGCCTAAACAGGAAGTGAAATATTCCACTTTCCTGATATTAAGTCAGAAGAGGAGAGCATGCCACTAACAGACTTTATAGTACTGCAGACTGAACTACTGCCAGTTCTATCAACCTTATTCTGGCAAAAACTTGATCGTCGAGCACTATAGAGTCTTACTCCAAAAAATTTGAAACAACTTGAAAGCATTAGGCCTATACTAATTTGAGGTGGGATGCAGGAAGCGACCCAGTTTGGTGAAATATTTGGACCCTAAACGTAAGGTGACCCGATTGGTCAAAAATATTGAAATGTTTCGTAATTTTAGCCATGTGCAGTCTGCCACCAAAAATCAAGTGTCTTAAGTTTAGCTTGCATGGCTTTCAGTCATTACGTTTTGAGCAAGAATGTCTGAAAATGGCCCAAGGAAAACTAAATGGTTGTTTTTAACCTGGCTACCGTACCCAAACAAATTTGTGGGAGTTGTACATTTTACCTCGATTGGGTTTGTATTTAAATGATTGAACATGAGCTCAGCCAGGATTTGGCAAACAGAAAATAGTGTGAAGGATCCCACTCTATCAACCGGTACACAGCAGCGGCCCAAACATGTTCAAATGCAAACAGGTCACTTTCGGGGGGGTGAACCAACGACCATTACAGATATCTCATTCATTAGCTCTGCAAGAGCAATTAATTACAGGTAAAGTCACTCAAAACAGGTATGTGCCTGGGAAAGGTGTATATCACTGAGGAAGAAAGAGAAAAAGGAAAACTAAACACAGATCAGCTGCTCAATGACATTGAATAAAATAGTGAAATGCATAACAAAAGATGTCTATCATGTTTCCAAAGGTGCCTGAATTATGGAGGTACATGAAGGCATGCAAGGAAATGCTTTTTATAATCTTTAGTTCTTCATTACAGGTCATCTGGAGTTGAAGGGATATGTAGAAATGGTTCCCTACATTCCAAAGTGTGCAGTGACTTATATCATTGTTCTTAGCTTTGCTATTGCAGAGAAAGCTTCATATACCAATTACTACGTGATAAAATAAAAAAAATTGTGTGCAACGGTTGCAGATGACCTTGACCTTGATAAGTCACTGAATCATTAAGAATTTTTGGGTGTTTTAATTAAAGCAAATCTACTATACTTCCAAATGTGAAAAAATGAAAGAAAACGATTAAAAAATAAAGCCAGATATGACCATTTGTAAGACACCCTTTTCCTTCCATTCCAATGGGATTTACACAGTTAAGCAAGAATACGTTCAGATGTACGATATACGGGGCATAGCATTATGAAAAGTTAATGATGACCCATGCTATTTTGTGTAATAACCTATGAAATAAGCCATGAATTTCCTCATTGATCTTCAAGAGAATTTAATGTTCACACAAAATCCCACCAAATTATCATGAAGATGAAAATGAAGAGGGTTTCAACACTACTACTTAATCAGGTATCGATAACAAGTTATGCCAATTAAAGGGACATAAATTTTGCAATAGTCTAACAAGGGAAGATCTTGTTATGCTCTGCAAAAGGTGAATTGGTGTTTGGATTGTCAATCAGTTGTCACATTGGTTAAATCAATTCATTGAATTAATCCGTAGTTGAAATAATAAAGAAAATGTAGCATTAAGCTTGACCAAAAGGCACATTGATAGTATTGATATGTACATTATCACAAACCAAGTTTAATGTGTGTAAATCCATCGGAATGGCAAAAAAGGGGTTTGTGCTTACAAAATTGGTGATATCTGGCTTATTATGTAATCGCATTTCTTTCATTTTTTCAAACATGTTGGAAGATATTAGATGTTTTTTTTATAAAAACCAAAAACAAATCTATGATATAGTGATTGCATTAAGGTTAAGATCATCTTTAATCCTTTTTGTTTGTTCCGTAGTATATATCAATTTTTCAACTGCATTTTTTTTATATTATTTATAAACGTTTTAGTTTGTTTTCTTTAAAAATGAACAGAGCTGTCTAGGAAGTCTATGTCAGGCATTGGACGTTTCTGCCTAGCTCCGTTCATTTTGTGCCTTTCAAAATCAAAAATTCAAATCAAATCAAATTGTATTTCTCTCAACATAAAATACAATTAATAAGCACGATAAGCAATAATGGCAAATTGAGATGAGGATACTGCTAAACGCATAGCGTGCGTGGCCGGCCCTTGAATTCAAAGGTTAAAAACATAGATTGTATATACAAACATTTACAGGAACTCAATTAAAGCGTGGAGTTGCAGTGGCACTTGAATCACAGGTTCAAAACAAGATTGTATATACAAACAGTTAACCGGAACTCAATACAAGATGAAATTACCAAAAATACAGAAGAACTGTGAATTGCATATAAATGTAATAATTATAATAATTGACTTGTATAAGCTGTTACAAGTGAGCTAGATTGAAAAGAAAATGTTATGATCACAACCAATCTGTGAATATCCCTTCAGAGTTTTTAATTAGTTATTCGTTCAAAAAGATCAAGCATCAATGTCAATGTTGTGAGAAAAGTGCCCCACTTTGAGTAACCATAGTGCTATTGGGGCTTGCAAAATACATTTTGGATCTCGCATCGAAATTGGGGAAAACTTTGCAATGTCAATGGCCTCACACCCAAAACCCCTATCAAGTTGAAAATCTTCTGTACTTAAATCGGGGCCATCCCCTTAAGCACTAGTAGTACAAGGAGTATGACTGGTATTATTAGTTTAGATCTCGAAAAGTGCGTCAAAGATGTTTATGTATTAAAAAAAACAGGAAATTGTAGCAGTTTCCAAAAAATGAAAGCCTAACCAAAGTGGAAAATGACCTTTGACATAATCCACATATTAAAATGAACCCTTACTGCACCTTACCCAAAGTCTGGTTTAAATCGGACTTCCAACTTTCGAAGACCTGCAAAAATGAAAACAAACCAAACTGGAACATGAACACAGATGACCATTTGACCTTGGTATGTGACCTTTGATTTCAACAACATATGAAGGAACCCATAATGCACCTTGACCCAGCTAGGTTTGTTGTGAATCGGAATTTCAAGAGCCCTAACAATGATGGAAAACCTAACCAAAAATGCGACATGACATCCGATAACCTTTAAACGTCCAGGGAGAAAGCGTACAGTATGTACTGCGTCAAATTTCCCACAATGCCAAATCAATCTTTTTAAAGAATTACATAGGTTTAACATTTCACCCTGGGGACAGTTTATTTTGACAGTTATGAAGTTGTAATCTTCACTACATTAGAGTTGTAAAGATATCACAAAATGGATGTGCGGATTGTTTTTATATCTTTTTTCCAAATAAAAGATATAATTAAGAAAATTGATATGACGTCATCAGTGACATTTTTTTCAAATAATTAAAATTTGACACATGAAATCAAAATTTGCACATAGAATTTGTTTATAATGGCGTTGGCATCGGTTCTGAAATGTTTTATCCTTTCTTCATCTAAAAACTGAGAATCCCGGAGGGTATTTAAAACTTCTTTGTATTTTTGCTAATTTGGTGACGTATGGACGTAATTGTACGTAATGTACAAGATGCTATCTCTGCCACTGTTAAACTTTTTTTAGAAACAAGATGTGAAAAACAAAAAAACCGACTAACCAAAACTGGGACACCACAATAAACACTTTATATACTGTCACATCAATCCCAAACCTCCTCTCATCCATAATATGCCCAATCTCCCCCACATATCTGCCACTTCCAAACCCCATATACTGTCACTTCTATCCCAACCTCCTATCATCCCAATCTCACAATTCTTTCTTACCCAGCTCAGCCCACACAGTGGCAGCTTCAGGTTGCGAAAGAACAATCTACACGATGTTTACATTGCAAGGGAGTCATCCGATCCCAACCACAGACACAGCAACAAGAAAGGACCGCCAGGCATACAGGTTTTTGTCAGCTATCGTGTTGAAAAAACTGTAACGACGTAAACAATCTACGTTGGGATCCAATAGAACAGTATCGTCATTTGAAATACCAAACCAGAGCGGCCTGCTGCATTTTCGAACAGCAGCAACTGAAGATGTTCTACTTGCCTGGCATGTCCTGAGGATGGGGACATCTTCATCAGTTTGGATACCAATTTCCTTGTCAGAAAAGAAGCGTGCTGGGAAAATATATCCCAGCCGCAGTTGAGTATATGCTTTAGAGTTTGGGAAAAGGTTCTTGCTGAGAATTTACATGCTAAACTAAAATCCACTGCTTTTAGATTATTATACTTAATTGTTTTATGTGTGAACAGTTCTGATTCGAAGGCGAAGAGGGTGACAAACTGGCACCAAGGAAATGCCTAGTAGGTTCTAATAAAACACCTGTTAAAGGATTCTGTGACCAATTATCGATATTCGATATCAGTTTGCATTACTTGTACTATAAAAGTTGTGCAAAATTTAGTTTGTCATGCAGGAAACATATATTAGCCACTTGCATTAAATTGGAATTTACAATATGAAAACTAACTAGAAGTGATTGACCTTCAAATTTTTTTGCCAAGCTCCTCAATTGAGGTGGTAGATAGAATGTTTTAACGACTCTTACACCCAACACTGAAGCCACTCAACTGAGAGTAAAAGCATTCATGAAAGCCAGCTACGAAGTGGTTATAGAGCGTGATACAAGAAGTAAACAGACGAGCGAGCAGCGTGTGGCAGTTGCAGTCATAAAAACTAAAAATCTGAAGTTTGAAAAAAGGTAGTGGTGGATGAGGCTGTGGATTCCAAATGCCCAAACACAAACACTGAACGCTGACATTAACCAAAATGGCAAAAGTTCATAATCATTCCAAGTCAATTCAAAAATGGTAATGCTGAAAACAATGATTATGTCATGGGAAAGGACCCCATCTTTAATTTTAGGGGCCCTAAATTCACAGTCTTGTTGAATGAAAAAACTAACCCATGACCTTTAATAAAATGGCACACCCAACTGAAGTCAACCTCTTTTTGCCACATGTTATTCCAGATTGGTTAAATGGGGATTAATACCAACATGGAGGCTCTGAATAGGTTCTTCAGTCAAACCACACTTGAAGGAAAGAAGAAGCTGCCTATATCTGAGATGTTGTACAACAACAACGACGAAACGGTTGCCCAAAGATTGTTACTGCAGGTAGCAAGATTCGCTTTTCTACCGTACCCCTTTGGTACCTAACATATCTGTAGTATGCAATGTTTACCAATCCAGGAGGTCAGAAGGGATTCAGTGACCAAAGCAAGGTTCTACGAACTGTGAAAGCAACACTAAGTAGATTTTTCATTGTTTGACAGCGGATTGTAATAAAACAAGATGAAGAGGCAGAGCCATAGAAAAGAACAACCACCAACCAAGACCATGAGCACAGAAACACAGGCAAACAGATGAAAACCACCAAGAACCAGAAACATGAGCACAGAAAAAACACATGCAAAAGAGAACACACCAAGAAGAGAAACAATATGACCATTTGCAGGAATATCAAATGATCAGTGATCAAAGAACCACATGAAGATGATGAAGTTCTATGTTGATCCAAAGGCAAACCAATGACGAGATTGCAGTTATATGTCGAAGCAGGTTGAGGCAAAAAAGTTATTGTGGGGGAAGACTCATTATCTTGCCCAATGGCAAGGCTGCTGTGGCACAGGACATAAGGAACTCACTGCAAACTACAACAAAGCACAAAAAATGCTACAATACCAAAAAAAAATAAAAAACTCAGTATCTGAGGGCGCTGCATTTTTTTCTTAATTATACTTTTTTTTTTTTACTTTTTATATTATTATTGCTTTTGATTTTTTGTCAGTGCAGAGAAAATGACTTTACAAACACATATTGAAGGCAAAAACCATCGAAATAAGCACAGTCCATGTTAATCGAAGGGATGGATCAGCATACCACCCAGCTGCCAAAACCACATTACATTCTAACGGATTGGCAAACATGTGGAAGATTCCAATAAAAGTACAGGAATAATTTAACATGCAGTATACAAATGTCAGCTTATTAATATTGCATTTTTTTTTTTTTAAAATTGCAAATTAACAAACAAAAATTAAAGGCAAAAAACCATCCGAATAGCACATGTCCATGATATCGATGGGATGGATCAGCAAAAACACCACCTGCCAAAAACCCACATACAATACTAAAAGGCTTGGCTAACATGTGGAGATCCATACCTTAGTACAGGATAAATTTACATGCATTCTGTGCTATGAAACACAAACCTCATGACAGTCACCCTCACTGCAAATGTCATCTTGCCCTGTGTATAATTTCATCAAATCTTTTGAGCGTTGCTGGATTCAATGATGTTGATGATTATTACCACGTATTCATATATTTCTGGGGCTTTATTATCTTTTCATGTGGAATCCCCCTTTTTCAAGCCAAATTGATTATTTAAATGTTGAGCTTGGAACATTGCCTTTCTTAGGCTTCACAAATTTGGTAAAAATCGGAATTCCTTCACAAAAACAAAAAAACCACATTCATTTGATACCTTACACTTGTACCCTAGGATCACTGATAGGCTTCTCAAGAAAATGATGCAAGAACTAATCAAGTGCTAGATATGAAAGAGTTGGATTAGGAGTTTGCAGATCATACAACCCCAACAAGATGAAAAACTGTGCCCAAATGGAAGAAATTTGGGACGAGCAAGTACAAAGTTTGTGCAACTTCCGCCAATTGAGTCATTACATCCTTGGGACATCAAATGACCAGCAAGGAGCCAGACAGAACTGCTTCTGATGAACCTGAGAACCAGATGAGGACCAGAGAGAACTGCTTCTGAGAACCGGATAACCAGCAGGAGCCAGACAGGAAACGCTTCTGATGAACCTGATAACCAGCAGGAGCACAGAGAACTGCTTCTGATGAACCTGATAACCAGAGGAGCCAGACAGAAGTTCTGATGAACTCCTGATAACCAGCAGGAGCGAGAGACTGCTTATGCTGAACCGATAACCAGCAGGAGCAGGACCAGAACTTGCTTCTGATGAACATTGATAACCAGCAGGAGCAGGGGACAGAACTGACTTCTGATGACCTGATAACAGCAGGGCAAGAGGAACTGCTTCTGATGAAACGGATAAATAACCAGCAGGAGCCAGACAGAACGCTTCTGAGAAAACTGATAAATGGTGGGCCCACCCCAGAGGGACATGACAGTTGAGACTAAATGGGTCGTTTCTGTTTCCTCAAAAAAAACTAAAACACCAGGTTCTGTTTCCTTGGTCCATCATTGGTAGGAACTTCAAATACCTCAACCAGGATTAAAGAGTGACTTTCTTCGCAAGACATAAGATGGTATTGATTATGGTTCTGTGGCCAGCCTCAGAATAAACGACAAATGCACAGATGTTTCGCATATGATGCAGGTGTTCATGCTATTATTGCAGTTATAGAAAGGCAGTATGAGAGGTACTTTCAGCTTCAAATAACTGAGGAGCGAAGAAAGGAGACAATATCTAACCCTTATATACTTTAACACTTACTATCAAAAACCTTCGAGTATTCATCCTAATTCTCCCAATCTTCCTCCATATAATACTGCATTGACCTTATTACTGTCACTCCCAACTCCTATTCATCCACATAGGCCCCAAATCTTACCCCATATCTGCCACATCCCAACCACATATAATGTAACTTCTATCTCCCAACCTCCTATTCATCCCAATGCCCCAAATCGTCCTCAAGAGCTCAACCACACAGTGAGCTAGGTTTGTGAAGGACAATTACAGCGATTTGTTTACATTGAAAGAGGTTCATCCGACCCAACCACAGGCACCAATTTAGCAAGAAAGACTCGACATGGAATTACCGGTTTTTTTATCAGCTTGTGTGAACCTTGTCTAAACGTCTAAGGTTGGGATTCCAATAGAACAGTATCGTCATTTGAAAATACCAAACCAGAGGCCTATGTTTCTAAAACAGCAATGAAGAAGATTCTACTTGCTTGGCATGTCCTGGGGATCTTGTCATCAATTTTGATGCCAAATTTTACCGTATCAGACAGAAGAGTGCTGGGGATGATTTATCACATTCAAGACCAAGAGTAGCAAAAATGTTCTTACAGCCACTGCAAAAAATAATATACCCTGAGCAACACCAGAGTGAGGAAGTGACAGGTCAGCATGGAGAGGCATTTGCTCAGCAATGGCGACCACCATCCAAGCACTATCAGTGATGGGTGCTTTTGCAATATGATGCTATAGGAGAGTGCCTATCCAAAGAAGAGATTGAGGAGCATTCAAGTGGAATCGCAAATGAATACAATTGGCAGGTGGCATAAAGAAAATGCTTATGAAACCACAGTATGAAAACAATGTCTTGAAATTTAACCCAAATAACATTTGGTAGATCTGAAGGAACCTGAAAGAGAGATTTTAAAATCATTTTTGGCCCAGAGGAAAAGATAATCTTTTAAAAGTTTGACAGGATATGAAAGGGTCTGAGGTGAATAAATGAAGTGAAAGAAACCAGAGAGTCTCTAAACATATTGAGCAGTTCACGAGATGCACTTGTGTGACATGTCTACGTTTATCTCTCTACTACCAATGCGCATTTGTTCTTTATGGCATTGATGGGCCTGATGATGCCGCCTATTATGAGCCCTCGACTTGTTTTTTAAGAAACAAATGAAGAGATTCATCTTAGTTTGATAGAAGGCTGTTCCCTCGTAAGGTCCAGGAAATGCAATAACAGGGTGACCCCCCAAAATTAAACGTATAATTATTTTTCTCCTTTTTTGTAATTTGATATCTGTGGATTTAATTTTAAAAAAAAAAAAAAAAATTATCACTTTCATTTTTGGTCAAGTTTATAGTTTTTTATTGGGTCACCCTGTACACAAAATCACTAGTCATATCTTTAAAAATTAGTGAATGCAGCAAATTGCTGAAAAGTCAGACAAAGAGAAACTAAATAGCAAAATAAAACCAACACAATGATGAGTTAAATCACAGGAAAAGGACATTAGTTTGCCCAATGAATAAAGAGTACTTGGGTTAGAGAACTGACCAAAATTATTCAAAGTTTAAAACTCCAGATGAGGAGGACCCAAACAGCTAACAGGAGTCTCAGAAACAACAAACGGGTGACTATGAATGGCAAATTCAGGCTTTGACATCACAGGCAGCTGTAACAAAAGTGAAGGAGGCAACATCTTTATAGCGGCGACCTGGGGCAATCTCATCTTGATGACGAGAAAGGTTGGGCCTGCCAGGCAAACCAGTAGCATCAATCCCCATCACAATACCTAGTTGGGTAGCACTTGCCTTCAACACTTGACAAGAGAGCAAAGGAGATAATGAAGGTATGTTTACATTGTACAATAGTTGTTTAGTTCTAAACTTATTAATCTTACATGCAGATTCATTCTACTTTAGCAGATATTCATCATTTTGACATCTGCCAATATGCAGTCTTTACACTTTAGAGCGCACTCATAGCACATGTAAAGTCTGTATCATTAGACGTCTAGCGATGGATATCAACGGACTTGAATGTATCATCTCTCTCCCCATCCATCTGTCTGTGATAACCCATATTGTTAACATTTTATACAGAATATCATAAATGTGTTTGTCTGGCTTTTTGCTTATAACTAAAAAAAGGAACAAAATTGGGGTAAATGTTCTTAGAAACCATATTTGAATTATAAATAATGATTGTAAAAAGTTCAAGTTCTCATCTGGAGAAAATATGGTAAGAGAGGCCCTACTAGTTACTTTGAGATACTTTTTGTTGTTACTTTGGGATATTTCTTATTATGTTATGGGAAAGGACAAAGGGGCCTATATCACCGTCTTGTTGAATGAAAAACCAACCCATGACTTGCTAATGATCGACCTCTTCTTTGCACATTGTTATTCCAGAATGGTAAATGGGGATTAATATCCAATGGTGGGGGCTCCAAATAGGTTCCTTCAGTCAACCAAACTCTGAAGGAAGAAGAAGCTGCCTATCTGACAATGTTTTACAACAACAGTGACCAGGTCATGGCCAGAGATTGTTATTGCAGGTAGCAATTCTTTTTGCTTTATACTCGACATATTCTGTAGGATGCAATGTTTACCACTCCAGTGACAAATCTGTCTATGACTGTGAATTAAGCAACACTGTGCGTAGATTTTCTTCATTGGTTGACAGCTGATGTAATACAACCTTCCATTTTTATGAAACAATTACAACTTGTGCTAAGTAATGATGTTGAATTGAATCCTGGCACAACTAATTGAAAATTAACTCACCAATGAACACAAATCTTGCCCGAGTATCTATAGCTGCACTATAGATGCATTTTTGGACATGTTTTACTTTAACATATTTGAATGTTGTCATGTCAAGGTACTACGATTTCGTTTAATGATTTTCAAAACTGTGAGCAAAGAGGTACATGTAATACAAATCAGATGTTGAGAAACATTAGAAGTACTGTTTGGGACTAAATTCTTGACATCTGTAACAGATTTAACTGTTACATTACCCAATTTCTAAATTGTAGAATTGCCCCGTATAAGTAGCAATAGTAATGGCAATCCTTTGGTCAAAGGTGGAATGGTTGTTTTTGATATGTATCAATTTGGGAGGCTAATGTTTCATTAGTAGGAGCTGTTCAGGGAAAATGGTCTCATTTTTCTGCAGTAGTAAAACAATTAAATAACTGTGTACATGGACGACTTGAATGATTCTTTAAGTAACAACATCATCTGACATCCCATTCCCGTCATGTTCAACCCCACAAAACCATACACTTGCTGACAGTGCAATTGGCTTCAATTTAAATCCAATCATCCTGAATTCATGTCCTGTTCCAATACCATGACTTCTCCAAATCCATCCTCTAACTGAATTCCATTGCCCAAAAGGTTTTCAACCAAGCTTGAAAAGAATAAACATACATAACTCTTGTATGCCCCATATACTGGTAAGGTGTTCGGTATTTGCAACAACTCACATATCTTATTGCAGGACCATCATGAATTCAATACCTCAAGAAAAAAATGGTAGTCAAATTGACCATTTCATCATTGAGACGGAAAACATACAACAGTGCTAAAGTTTGGGAGACGGCAGACTCTTAAAGATCTAGGTAAGTCTATTGAGGCACCACCAGAATTTTTGGGTTTTTTTTTAGCCTTTCTGAGCATTGCCTCTGACATAATGCACATTGACACACAAGTTAACATTCTCCCTAAAATGGGTTTACAAAACCTCGATTGTTTGGACTATAGTTGCAGCACGGAAAGGAGAAAAATCAGCAGGCCCAAGGATGATTACTGAATGCAGTTCAACAAGTTAAGAGCCGTAGTAGAGCACATGCAACCGACACACAAAACCAAGAACCATGAGCCCCAGAACAACGTGCAACAAATGAGCAACGGCCAAACACAGAAACATGTGTGACAGCCCCACAAACACATGACCAGTGTTGTAGGAATATCAAATGATCGTTGATCAAAGCGATTACATGAAGATGACGAAGTCTATATTGTGGAAGCAGTTTTAGGCAAAAAAAGCTATTGCTGGGAAGACTCACTATCTTGTCAAATGGCAAGGCTTCTGTGGCAGGACATAAAGCGACAAAAAAGGCTACAATACCAAAATAAAAACACCAAGATCTGAGTTGCTACATGTGTGTTTCCTTTAATAAAATGCAATTTTTTTATATACAGCCCCATTGTACTAATTGGTTGCACTCCAATATTACATAAGAATGTTGGATTTGCCTATAAACCATGATTAAAGGTGCAGTGAGAGATTTCACAAAACAGGGGTCCCTAAAAATGTGAAAATTCTGTATTTTGCATCGGATGTTTCTCCCTATATGATCAAAACCTCTGATTGTTTGGACTATAGTTGCAGCACAGAAAGGAGAAAAGAAGTCAGTAGCCCCCAGGATGCTTCTGAATGCAGTTCAACAGGTTGAAGTAGAGCAATATAGCACATCTCAATGGCTGTTGGAAAGTTTTCTAAAGATCAGCAGTCTGATGAAGCCACAAACAGTGGAAGAGGATCGCAACAAGAAAGTGACAGAGTCAAAGATGAGAAAGTCTTGTTGATGACAAACTCACAGTGAACTTTTCATAAGCTGCATTTCCTGTGTGATAATCTTATTACAATCTTATTACAATATTACAATCTAAGTGCGGATAGGCATGGTTGCTTGGCCAGCTGCCAGCCTAGATGAAGAGAATGATGGTTGACGATTTCTGATGGCAGGCATAATAATAGGCAACAGCGCTTTGAATCCTTCAGGAAAGGCACCACCCATACAAATGTTCAGTTACTATATATTGCATTTGTTATATTCAGTGCAGAGAGAAGGGAGTATTACAAACACATTAAAGGCAAAAAAACCAATCCAACATAAGCACATGTCAATGTATAATGATGGGAGGATCAGCATCTATCCACTGCACAAAAACACATACAATCCTAAAGGCTTGGCAAACATGTGGAAGATTCCAAACATATTAAGAAATAATTGTAATTACACTATACACATGCAGTATTATATTATTGCTATTTGATTTTTTTTTCAGTGAGAGAGAAGGGAGTATTACAAACACATCAATTAAAGGCAAAACCCAATCCAAATAAGCACATGTCAATGATCATTGATGGGATTGGATTCAGCATTCTATCCACCTGCAAAAAACCCACAATACAATCTAAAGGCCCTTGACAAACATGTGGAAAGGATTCCAATACATATTACAGAAATAATTTTGAACAGACACTATACACATGTCAGTATTATTATCTATTGCATTGATTATTTTCAGTGCAGAGAGAAGGGAGGATTACAAAAAACATTAAAGGCAAACAAAAATCCATCCAATAGCACATGTCAATGATAATTGATGGGAGGATCAGCATTCTATCCACCTGCCAAAAAACCACAATGAAAATCAAGGGTCTGACAAACATGTGGAAGATTCCAATACAGATTTTACAGAAATAATTTTACATTACACTATACACATGTCAGTATTATATATTGATTGCATTTTGATTTTTTTCAAGTGCAGAGAGAAGGGAGTATTACAAACACATATTAAAGGACAAAACCCAATCCAAATAAGCAATGCTCAATGATCATTGATGGATGGATCATTAGCATACTACCACCTGCCAAAAAAACCACGGTTGGTAATTTACTGAACCCACTTTGCATGCTCCCAGTCGATTTAGACCGCCTTGACGGAATAAAGTACACGTGATACTGTATTTATTGCAGTCGAGGCTGCCGAATTCAACTGGGAGCAGAACAAAGTGGGGTCACAAAATGTACTCAACCAAAAAACCACCATACATACTAAAGGCGTGACTAACAGTGGAAGATTCCAATACATATTACAGGAATAATTTTACATGCCACTATGGCACTATTAGTACAGTATATATTGCATTTTGATTTTGTAGTGGCAGAGAGAGGAAGGATACAAACACATATTAAAGGCCAACACCATCCAAATAAGCACATGTAACATAATCACGATGAGATGGATCATTATACCACCTACCGCCAAAACCACATACATCTAAAGGCTTGACTAACATGTGTGAAGATCCCAATACATTTACAGGATAATTTTAATTGCACTATGCACTATAACAAATTCAGATTTTATTTACACCCCAACAGGGTTACCACATACCCTGTCCTCTTTAGGACAGAATAGGACAAGGAAGAAAAAAA